>JAZHYW010025773.1:0-108265 GCA_037355805.1 Ixodes ricinus | reverse complement strand
TCTTGGATGAGCAAAGCTTTTGATACGGTAAACCACGAACTTTTATTAAAAAAGCTATGGAAATTCGGTTTCCGTGGTCCTTTTCATTCATTGTTAGCGAATCTGTTGGACAGAAGATCACAGGTCGTCTCTGTCAGCAAAGTACACAGTACCTCGCAGTTTTTACAAGCCGGTGTTCCTCAGGGATCGGTGCTGTCTCCTTTGCTTTTTAATATTTATGTTAATGACTTGGAATCTGTTCTTTATGGGTGTAGATTATTTCAATATGCGGATGATACTTTACTTGTTTCACGTCATGTAGACTTTTCCAAAGCTGTAAACATTTTGCAATCAAATGTTGTCCACCTAATGGATTGGTATAGTTCTAATCGCATAAAGGTCAACCCCCTAAAAACCCAACTTATTTGTTTTAGAAATCCTTTAAAACCGGGTTTCTTTAATGTTCCTTTTTGCCTGCACAGTTCCGCTTGTAAACCCTGCTTTTGTGCTCCTGTACCCTGGGTAGACTCAACTAGATATATGGGACTCATTTTTGAATTTGACATGTCTTGGAATAAACACATGGCTCACGTATGTGGGGCTCTAAGAAAAGTGGCTTGCATGATGTATAATATGAAAGTGTTTGTACCTTTCACTGTTAAAAAAATTATTGTCCATGCACTTGTTTACAGCGTTTTGAGATACGGAGTTACGATTCATGCATTTTGCACAGCGTCCTGGCGGGTTAAAATTGATAGTATTCTGAAAGGAATCTTGCGTAGTGTTGCATACAATTCTACTTTCTCATCCAGTGAAAATTTGTTTACTGACATGCAGATGCCTTCATTGCTTCATTTATTTAAAGAAACAGTAGTGCTCCGACACTTTTGGAATGACAATTTTAAAACGCTTCATAAGCCTGCACGCCTTCTTCGTGTTTCTCCTCGCTTTAATGTAGAGAGATGTGTGACTAGATATGGGAAAAGAATGCGCCGTTCTTATGTTTCAGAGGTCTTTAATGCTCTTCCTGAGGATATATACAGTATTACTGGCAAGGCAATGTTAAAAAAATGGCTTCGTTCAAATATTTCCGAAAGCTAAATTGCGTCATGCTAATCCTCGCATTTTTTAATTGTTAATTTTAATTTTTTTTTCTTTGTTGCTGTTCTTGTTGTTGTGATTTGTTTTGTTTCGGGGTTGTTTATTGAAAGCTTTCTTGTATGTGTAAATGATTATGGTTCTCGTTTGTTGCCTGTCCGACTTGCCCGGTTCAGTCGTACAAGCCTATAACGGCTTAGACGAACCTGTCTCTTGTGTACTGATACCTGCTGTGACAATAAACATTATTATTATTATTATTATTATTATTATTATTGCACTTTTCGCATTGTTGAAATTAATTGATTTAATAACTCTACTACGGGTGGAAGAGGTTTAGCCACACAAGCCAATTCTGGCTTTGGCAGACCCGAATCATAAACTGGTTGCAACCAAAAAATAAACCATTATTATTATTATTATTATTATTATTATTATTATTATTATTATTATTATTATTATTATTATTATTATTATTATTATTATTATTATTATTATTATTATTATTATTATTATTATTATTATTATTATTATTATTATTATTATTATTATTATTATTATTGACACGATGGTCTAGAGTGATGGAAGAACGGTTTTTTAAATGTCCAGACTTGTCATCTTTTCGTGAAGTGTTATGTCCTCATTCCGGTGAGACGATTACCGTATTGCATGTAAATATCAGAAGTCTAAGAAAATACTGGGATCAGTTCTCCGCACTCGTTAAAAATAGTTGCACAGATTTTGATGT
The DNA here is from genome assembly GCA_037355805.1 of Ixodes ricinus. Taxonomy (NCBI): domain Eukaryota; kingdom Metazoa; phylum Arthropoda; class Arachnida; order Ixodida; family Ixodidae; genus Ixodes; species Ixodes ricinus. The sequence continues at coordinate 106,440 of JAZHYW010025773.1, read as the reverse complement.
CTTGGTTTTAACTGAAATTAACGTCGATGATAACCTGTGTGATACTTTTTTTCTGTCTGGGTACAAAAGTTTCTTTCGCACGCGACAAGGCGCCAGGGGTGGTGGAATAGGAATTCTAGTTAAGGAAGTTTGGCTTAGTGAGGTTACCGATATTTATTTTGCTCATTCAGAGTCACTCTCTCTGAACCTGAGTAACAAAAACTCCTCCTGGTCTCTGTTGGCGTTTTACAGGCCCCCTTCCAGGAATCCGACTCTTTTCGTAGACGAGCTAAAAACGGTACTAGCGGGACTCTCATCAGTAGAAAAGATTTGCCTTGTAGGGGATTTTAATATCGATTCTTTGAAAACATCAAGTTCAATTGTCTGCGACTATCTCAATGTCCTATCCAACGTAGGATTTGTGAACGTCATTAACTCGCCAACACGGGAAGAATACATGACAGATAAATTAGTATCATCATGCATAGATCATATTCATTTGCGTGCGTCATCTTGTATTATTACGTCAGCAGTAATATTGCAAAAACTGGCGGATCATTATTTCACAGCGTGTCAAGTAATTTGTGAAGCGACAATCAAACAAACAAGTCCTACAATAAAGCAGGTCCAGATTGTAGATAATAAAAAATTTGACAAACTGGTTTCGGCTTACCAGTGGCAAGAATTGTTACGGAACGAAAACTACGACGAAGTCTACTCTAATTTCCATTTAATGTGGAATTCTTTTATTGAAGATTCCAAAAAAGTTCTTACAATCCGACAACGCCGTGAGGAGTATGTTTGGTTGAATGCAGATATTCTACGAGCCATTCAAGATAAGGATACTTTGTGGAGAAAATGCAGGCGTTCTCCCCAAAATGCACAACTGAAAACAGAATATCGTTCCGCACGTAATCGTGCAAATGCGCTCCTCCGGGCCACCAAAAGGAGACACTTTCAAAACGAATTTTATCGTGCAAGATCAAATGTAGCAAAAACTTGGTCTCTACTCAACCAACTCCGTGGAAAGAAGCCTTCAAATTCAGTAGATGAGGAGCTTGAAAAAGCATTTGGCCCAATTACATGCTCAGTTGTCGACAAATTTAACGCAACTTTTGCACAGTTCTCGGGCGTTCCGCAGAATGATGTTGCCTATTCAATTCACTCGAGGGATTCGAACATGGAGTCAGCTTTCCTTCCTGAGTTATCAGAATACGATCTGAAAAGTCTACTGTTTAGTTTTAAACCTAGAAAATCACCTGGAGTTGATAATATCAAAGCAAATGATCTCATTCGCAATTTCGATGCAATTAAACATGTCCTTCTGCATATGTTAAATGGCTTCATAGCACAAAGAAAAATCCCTAGTAACCTGAAAAATGCAAAAGTTAAGCCTCTTCATAAAGGAGGAGATCGTCGTAAGGTCGAAAATTATCGTCCCATTTCGATTTTGTCTTGTATAAGTCAAATTTTAGAGAAGCATCTATTCCAAGTAATGAGTCAGTTCCTTGAAAAGTTCGAAATCATATCTAATAATCAATATGGTTTTGTCAACGGACGGGGTACACAGCCATTACTTGAAGATTTTGCAGATGAATTACATTACGGATTTGAAAAAAATGAGGTCGTATGTGCCCTTTTTGTGGATGTTTCAAAGGCATTCGACAGTGTTAACCACAGCATTCTATTCCAAAAGCTTTATCATATTGGCTTCCGAGGTCCATTTCTGGAGCTACTAAAAGATTATTTAACTGGACGATCTCAACAAGTTCACATAGGTCACAAAAGAAGTTCAAAGCTCGCTTTAAAATCCGGAGTTCCACAAGGATCCATCTTGTCTCCGTTACTTTTTAATGTCTTTGTCAATGATATGTCAAATTCAATAGTTAGCTGCAAACTATATCAGTATGCTGACGACACTGTACTCTTGTCACGCCATATAGAATACGAAAAATCAATTTTTCTTCTCCAGCGTGAAACCACACATTTGATTGAGTGGTTTCAGCAAAATGACTTAAAAATTAACAACACAAAGACACGTCTGGTGTGTTTCCGGAATCCGTTAAAAGTTGTTATCCCAGATACGCCACTATTTTTACATTCATCAATTTGTCCCTCGTGTAAATGCACTCCAGTGGGTTATGTGGATCATGTGAAATATCTAGGTATTGAATTCGATAGTGACCTTTCATGGAATACGCACATGGGAACTGTATGTAAAAAGCTTAGACGTGTTTCTTGTCTACTTTATAATATGAGATCACTTGTTCCACAATATGTTAAAAAGATGGTCATTAATGCCTTGGCTTATAGTGTTCTTCGCTATGGAATAACCATTTATGGTGGCTGTTCTACGTTATGGCAAAAGAAAATTGACAATATTTTGACTGGAATGTTTAGAAGTATTATATACGGCACTGATACAGAAACAGAACAAGAAAAAATTGATCATATTAATCTTCCATTATGTCAAGCTCTGTTTACTGAGACGGTTGTTTTAAGACATTTTTGGGATGACAGTTTTAAAGTTCCCCACATTGCACCTCGGGCACTCAGACATACCACTCGTTTTGAGGTGCCGAGAATGTCAACGAGGTATGGCAGAAGACAACGAATATTTTATGTACCGGACATTTTTAACAGTCTCCCTGAACGAGTGTTGGACCTGGACTCGAAAAAAAAGTTGAAACAAGCCCTACGAGACCTATTTTAAATCAAATGTGCCTGCACGTACCAGATTCATCTTCTGGGCGTCTTAAACTGTGCTCTAAAGATTTTTTTTCTTAGGCCAGTGATGTGATCTTTATCACAACTCAAGTACTGTGGCAACTTGACATGACCTGTGCTTCATTTTTTTTATATATTTTGATGTGTGTGTGTGTGTTCTTCATGTAATGGGACTATCAACATACCAACAACCCTGGACACTAACTTTACTAATGCTTCAATGTTATTTTTTCTTAAAACGTGTGTGTGTGTGTGTGTGTGTTTTATGTGCTGATGCACTCTTCACAATGTTGAAATTAACTGATTTATAACTTCACTACTGGTGGTTTAGCCACACAAGCCAATTCTGGCTTCGGCAGACCCGAATCATACTTCGTCGCATCCGAAAAATAAACCATAAACTATATATTATTATTATTATTATTATTATTATTATTATTATTATTATTATTATTATTATTATTATTATTATTATTATTATTATTATTATTATTGATTATTATTATTATTATTATTATTATTATTATTATTATTATTATTACGGAGCATAAGAAAATATTGGGACCTCTTTAAAGTTTTGACTAGGGATGTCATGGTAAATACGGACGTTTTTGTACTAACCGAAACTAATATATCTGAGGACTGGTGGAACCAATTCAAACTGGAGGGCTTTAACTCCTTCTGGTTTTCGCGATCAAAAACGGGGGTGGGGGTATTGTGGTTTTTGTTAAAGACACGTGGCTGGTCACTAAGCGCGATTCATTTATTACTCACGCGGAAACTATAGCCCTTAAAATTGAAAATGTTTGCTTCGAAGTTTTTTTGTTGGCCTGTTATAGGCCTCCCTCCCAAAGTGTGAGGGGCTTTCTGGATGAATTAAAGGAAATGCTGCCAGAGGTGCATAACAGGGGACAGTTTTGTTTGGTGGGAGATCTCAACATAGACACAGCAAAGCAGGATAGATCTGAGGTATGTGATTATCTAAACATACTGGCTAATGAAGGCGTGGAATGCGTCATTAATGCTCCTACGAGAGAAGAAATTTTAGTAGATAAATTGGTGTCGTCATCAATCGACCATATTTGTGTTAGAGCTCGAAATACTGTGGTCATGTCGTCAGTTATCTCCCAAAAACTTGCCGATCACTATTTTATTGCATGTCAGTTTGGGACGATTGCGGAGACGAGGATAGATAACGATAATAAACATAAAATGCAAATCATTGACAATAATGTACTTGACCGACTCATTTCGTCCTTTGACTGGAGGTCATTCCGCGAGTCAGTTTCTGAATTCAATGTTCACGCAAAGTTCGTAGAGCTTATCAAATCCTTCAACGCCTTATCCAAACGTACTGTGACAATAAAAAAACGGAGACCCGAGTGTGTCTGGTTAAATGAGGACGTCCTCGCCGCCATTAAAGAAAAAGACGTCCGATGGGCTCGTAGTCGGCGAGCACCGACGGATGACGAATTACGTTCCGAGTTCCGTGTAGCGAGGAACAGAGCTAACGCATTACTTCGTTCCGCGAAACGGCAACATTTTAAGGGAAAGTTTGCAAAAGCGCGTGGCAGCTCTGCGGAGACTTGGTCTATTGTTAACAATTTGCGGGGTTCGAATTGTAGGCGAACTGTGGACGACGTGATAAAGCGTAATTTCGGTGAAAACTTCACGGAAATAACGGAACGTTTCAATTCTTTTTTTGTAAATCCCATCAATGTCCCACAAAATACGTCTGAGCCTGAGGCTGAGATAGAAAATAACGAGACCTCTGCTTTTCTCTTTCCAATGAACGAAGATGACTTGCGCTCTTCGCTCTTCAGCATTAAACCTACCAGGTCGCCTGGCATAGATGGCATAACTGTCGGTTGTCTTCAGCGTAATTTTGAATATATTAAAGATGTTATTGTTTTCATGATGAACAGCTTTATGGAGTCTGGCGTGATTCCTGACCAGTTGAAGACTGCCGTTGTAAGGCCCATATTTAAGGGTGGCCAATCTAAAAATATAGAAAATTACCGTCCAATCTCGATTCTACCCGTGCTTGGACAAATTTTTGAGAAACACATTTTTTGCATTATGAATAATTTTATTGAGAAGTGCTCGCTGTTATCCAGCCGGCAGTACGGCTTTGTTTCTGGAAGTGGTACACAGCAACTTTTGGAAGATGTGGCTGATGAGATATATTCGGCATTTGAAGGTAACATGTTCTCTTGTGCAGTATTCTTGGATGTGAGAAAAGCTTTTGATACGGTAAACCACGAACTTTTATTAAAAAAGCTATGGAAATTCGGTTTCCGTGGCCCTTTCCATTCATTGTTAGCGAATCTGTTGGACAGAAGATCACAGGTCGTATCAGTAAGCAAAGTAGACAGTACCTCGCAGTTTTTACAAGCCGGTGTTCCTCAGGGATCGGTGCTGTCTCCTTTGCTTTTTAATATTTATGTTAATGACTTGGAATCTGTTCTTTATGGATGTAGATTATTTCAATATGCGGATGATACTTTACTTGTTTCACGTCATGTAGACTTTTCCAAAGCTGTAAACATTTTGCAATCAAATGTTGTCCACCTAATGGATTGGTATAGTTCTAATCGCATAAAGGTCAACCCCCTAAAAACCCAACTTATTTGTTTTAGAAATCCTTTAAAACCGGGTTTTTTTAATGTTCCTTTTTGCCTGCACGGTTCTGCTTGTAAACCCTGCGTTTGTCCGCCTGTACCTTGGGTAGACTCAACTAGATATATGGGACTCATTTTTGAATTTGACATGTCTTGGAATAAACACATGGCTCACGTATGTGGGGCTCTAAGAAAAGTGGCTTGCATGATGTATAATATGAAAGTGTTTGTACCTTTCACTGTTAAAAAAATTATTGTCCATGCACTTGCTTACAGCGTTTTGAGATACGGAGTTACGATTCATGCCTTTTGCACAGCGTCCTGGCGGGTGAAAATTGATAGTATTCTGAAAGGAATCTTGCGTAGTGTTGCATACAATTCAACTTTCTCATCCAGTGAAAATTTGTTTATTGACATGCAGATGCCTTCATTGCTTCATTTGTTTAAGGAAACAGTAGTGCTCCGACACTTTTGGAATGACAATTTTAAAACGCTTCATAAGCCTGCACGCCTTCTCCGTGTTTCTCCTCGCTTTAATGTAGAGAGATGTGTGACTAGATATGGGAAAAGACTGCGCCGTTCTTATGTTTCAGAGGTCTTTAATGCTCTACCAAAGGATATATACAGTATTACTGGCAAGGCAATGTTAAAAAAATGGCTTCGTTCAAATGGTTTTGACAGCCAAATTGCGTAGTGCTAATCCTTGCATTTTTTATTATTTTTTATTATTTTTTCTTATTTTTTTTATTATTTTTTTAATTTTTTCTGTTGTTGTTGTTGTGATTTGTTTTGTTTTGGGGTTGTTCATTGAAAGCTTTTTTGTATGTTTAAATGATTATGGTTCTATTTTGTCGCCTGTCCGACTTGCCCGGTTCAGTCGTACAAGCTCTATAACGCAGTGGTCTCAAACTCATTTGAGTGTGGGGGCCAGGTAGCCCACACCGGAAAGACCGGGGGCCAACGTAAGACGGGGGGGGGGGGGGGGGTCAGAAGATTTTAATGAGAAGAGACCTTGTGCCCTATGCTTTTCGTAAACTCACGGTTTTGCCAGTGACATCTTTAAATTTGATTTGTTTATATGAATACTTTGGGCCCTGACCTGATGTGATAACAGAAATTAAAATTACACTGCCCCGCCAACGTGCTGGCATTTTTAATAGAACAAGAGAGCAAGTAATCTGTCGTTCCCAGCTCAACATGTCTTTAAAAAAACAATCATTTAATTTGAAAGTTCTTGAATTCCTCACAATTTTTATTATAACGCTCTGAACAAATACTTTTAATTGTGATATTTTTTTGAAGGTGAGAATCCCGAGCTCATAGCTTTATCTTTGGCACTTGCTCCTGCTAAGCGAGAGTTTGCGCAGCCGACATGCATTCTTCAACGAATAGCTCGAGGTTGCAGACTAGTAGCGGAATTGTTGTTCATTACAAAAAGCTGGGAGGCAAGAATTAAAGCGAAACAAAGGGCAAATGAACACAAAGAATTATAAAATATGTGCATACGTTAAAAGAGCAGAGCTACTTTCCGAGCGAAAATGAATCGACGAGATGAGATCACTATGACACATGTCATTTCTAGCGCTCGAGATATGTAAACCGGGACTCGCAGCTGGTTGCCTGCGGGCCGCTTCTCAGCGAGTCGCGGGCCGCATGCGGCCCGCGGGCCGCGTGTTTGAGACCCCTGCTATAACGGCTTAGACGAACCTTGTCACTTGTGTACCGATACCCGCTGTGACAATAAACATTATTATCATTATTATTATTATTATTATTATTATTATTATTATTATTATTATTATTATTATTATTATTATTGAGTTCGGATTGTTGTTCGAGCAGATTAATTCGTTGTGCACTGTAAATGGTTCACAATATTATAATAAGCTAGATGTGAATATGTGCATGTTTTTGTGTTTTAGTGTACAGTTAGATTTGTGTGTAAATAAAATTCATATTTTCAATAATCAATATGACTGCCATGGCAAAGTTCGTTACTCCCCCATGATATTTTCCTGATTTACGCCACTGCATGGAAGGTTTTAAGTACTCCATTTGGCAGCGATCATTTCCCTATAAATTTGAAGAGCGCAATACCCTTCCTTCTTTTCGACCCGCCTTTCAAAGTTAAAGTTAGAGAAGGCTGACTGGGCTCTGCTATTTAAATGCTTCACTGATCCGCCTTTCTTCTGTAGCAAGACCCCCCGAGAAGGCAACAATGTTTGTCATCGAATGTCTAATTAATTCTGCTGTATCTTCTATTCCTGAACATCTGGCCTCCTTCCCCGGGAGATGCAAACCCTGGTGGAATGAGGAATGCACATTACTCGCGGGAAAGAGAACCGGGCATAGGGCATATTTCAGCCGTTATACACTTCTTTTAACCTCATCGCAGTTAAAAAAAAAAATGTAGGGCCAAGGCATGCTGGACACGGAAACAGGTCAAGAGGACATCATAAAAAATATATATATATCTTCTCTAAATAGCTTTGTTCCAGCGAAAGAAGTGTGGGATCGCCTGCGGAAAGTCAGAGGAGTTACCAATTTTTCCGAACACCTCAGTTCTCTTCTCCACTGTATCGCTCCAAGGATCATGCAACAGCAATGTTCTCGAGGAACATTTTCAGCTTATTAGTATCTTCTAATTTTAGTAAAAATTCACAAAGTTCTAGTCGATTGCTGAAAAGAAGCCCATCTTGATGTCGAGGTTAATTCGTATTTACAATAGACCGTTCACAATGTGTGAACTCGAAGGTCACTTTTGCGCAAAGAAGCAGTCTGCACCAGGGCCAGACAGACTCCACTACGAAATGTTGAGGAAACTGTACCCTGAATCTATGAACGGTCTGCTAACTTCGTTAATTATCTATGGAAAGCCGCGTCTTTCCTAATTGCTGGAAACATATCCACATAATTCCTTTCTTGAAACCTGGGAAAGACTCCTCATTCTGCGAGGTATTGTCCCACCGCACTCATTAGCTGCTTAGGGAAGATATACGAGAGGCTTGTCCAATCGTCGTCTTGTTCATTTCTTGGAGACTGATAACTTTTATAGCGAAGCTGTATATGACTCGTTGATCGCCTTTTTTTCGTGTCCGTCGACCAAACAGTAGTTGACAGAAAACCCTGGCGCGCCTTATCATTTATCATGTGGTTTTGATACTTGTTTCAATAAGAAAACCACAAAACAAGTGTCAAAATCACACGATAGATGATAAGGCGTGCGTGAACAATGCGAAGCACATAGTGCTCGCATGCGCTTCACGGTAAAAATTGCGTGTTGCATTAGCTGCCGTGGCAATGGCAGTGTGCGAAGTCTTTCATATAAAAAAGAATTGGGCCTCCAATTCACACTGTGAAGGTGGTTGGTCAGCAAAGCTGTGGTATCACCTGCACCGATTGCCTACTGCACTATATGAAATGTCGCCGCCGGTCGCAGTACGCCGCCGCTGGTCGTAGCGGCCATTTCTTTTCCTTTGCCGCCTCTGAGTATTCACACTGCTCCTCGGGAGTCCTAACTATGAGTGGCCTATTCATCGCGGTGCTGCAGCAAAAATGAAATCGGTTGCTATACTCCATTTCAACTTACGTTTAAGCGGATGTTACGAGCCATCGGAGCCAATCGGAGGCCGTGTGAGTGTCACGTGACCTTAGAAAGGGGGCACAGCGACGCGCGGAAAGCGTATCACGTGCCACGTCCACAGAACGGGATTGGCTAAGATGGCTCGTGCGCTGCGTCCGGACGTAAGGTGAAACGGGGTATAGCCGGGTTCTTTCTTTATATATGAAAAACTAGCGACGTCACTCCTCACGTCGCAAGCTGCCGTCGCCGCGGCAGCAGGCGCCGTTATCATCCATTATGCGGTTCGCACTTCACACGAGGGCCTCGAATGACGTCAACCCCTTTCGAAGCAGCTGCAAACCTAATCTTTAGCGGAACGCGTGGGAGGGTGTTCCTGTTGGTCACACGCGCCTTATTTTGCATCATATGGTTTTGATGCTTGTTTTGTGGTTTTCTCTATCGAAACGGATACTGAACTGTATGCTGTATGCCTGATTTAAAAGGAGATATGCGTGTTTTGCCTTCAATTATTCGCCGGGGGTTTTTTGCTTACAACGGCGACACGAAAATTTCCTTCGCTGGTAGAGGTATACAGCTTCGCTGTAAAAGTGCTTTTGTACAGTGCATTCACTTTTCTTTTGTCAATCATTTGGTATAGACCCTTCTGCTGTTTACAATAATCAACTCTCGCTTGGGTCCCAAGCTGACCTCCGGTCGCGCCATCTTTGCAAGCCTGCTGAGCTTGCTTATGTCACCAGTGCTAAAGCATAAATTCTGCACGGACAACACAGCTGGAGATTTAACGAGGGCCTTCGGTTGTACAACATTTCATATTGAAGGAGGCAAGTTGGTTTACAAGAATACTCGAAACATTTTAACAGATCTCGAACTCCTTCGTTCTTTTGGCGCTCACCTGGAGAATTGCTGATTTTCATCTACATTTTAAGCAGGGGTGTTAAGGTGGCCGTTATTCACTCTTTTTATAAACCGGAAGTTTTCTAGACGTCAAAGACTGGAGCACCACCTGGTGTCGTTTGCCATAAAAAAGGTCTATTGTGCCGGAGGCAATCGCTGCAGGTGATGCCACATTCCTGCCCAACCGCCTTGACAGCGTAGATTGGAGCTCCAACTTTTTTGATCACAACCAGTGTGGCTTTCGGGGGCTACGAACGACCTACAGATCATTTGGTCCACTTGGAAACTTCTATACGTGAGGCATTTGTACACCGGCAGCATGGTGTCTCAGTTTTTTTTTTTATTTACAAAAAGAATATGATACCACTTGGAGGTGCGGAATTCTTCGTGACTTGTACAACTGTGGTGTGCGGGGCCGCATGTTTCAGTGCACACCGAACTTTCTGAGCAAAAGAACCTTTCAAGTCCGATTGGGCTCCACAATGTCGGATGTCCCCTCTCAAGAAAATGGTGTCCCGCGGGAGCACCAAGCGTTACTCCTCTTTGCTGTTAAGATTAACAGCCTAGCAAAGGTTATGGCAACATCGGCATCTTACTCTTTATATGTGGATGATGTGCAGATCTCGTTACCTTCCTGTAATCTCTCCAGTTGTGAACGGAAGTTGCAACTTACACTCAAAAGGATGTGTAGTTGGGCAGATTAAAATGGCTTCACGTTTTCTCCTGAAAAACAGTCTGCGTTCCTTTTTCGTTGCGCCATGGGGACTATCTCTCGATCCTTCGATCCTTGCATATTAATAGAATTGATATATCGGTCCAACAAGAGTTTGAAGTTTGAAGCTTGAAGTTTGCCTGTCACGGCACAGGTTCGGCAGGGAGGTAGAGACAAAAGGCATTTCCTTGCCTGACTGGGCCTCTACCCCCCACAGTTCATTACATAGCACAACTTGCATTAGCTGCCATCTATACGTAAAGAAAGTAATCAAAATTACATATATCTACAGAGCAGCAAACATGCGCGCTTTTTACACAATATCGTAGAAAAACATTTTACGAATATAAACAAGGATTAATATATCCTCCATATGAATATAATATTTACAAAAAATAGAAAAAATAGAAAAACAATTCACAAAATGTCTTAAAATTCTAAACCCAACCTGGAGACAAAATGCCACACAAAAATGACTCATCATTCATACGACATTGATTCGTAATCAATGACGTATAATCACAAAATGAAAGGAGCAAAAATATGACCAAAGGAGCAAAAAAGAAATGATCAAAGGAGCAAAAATAAAATAAGAAAAATATTCGCTAAAAAAAGTCTAAAAATTCCTCAAACCTAGCTAGATAATGCCACACAAAGATGACTATTTTTCATGTACGACATTGACTCGTAATCACTCGACTCATAAACACAAAACAATAAAAAAAATCACAAAAGATATGTACACAAAAGGTTACAGCCATGTAACAAACACACTGTCATTGCAACACTGGCAGGCGAAAACAAAACAATTTCTACTACGTGTAATATATATCATTTTGTACAAGGGTGTGTCTGATGCTACTGTTGTATTTATTAAATGATACTGTAAAATCAGTAAAATCAGTACGCCTTCAAAAATGCTTAGTAATGTAGGAACCTGATAATTTAAGTTTTTGTTTTCCATAATTTGTCCCGACCTTAGGGAGTCTTGTGTTTGGCGTTTCAAGGAGATAGGGTTGCGATGGCACTTCATCCATTTGATAGAGTTTTTCTTTGTATATTGTCTGCATAAGTTTAAAAGTAATAAATCTGGTTTGCTTTAAGCATGTTATGTTTTGCAAAATATAGACTGCTATAAAAATCCTGAACATTTCCTTCATAGTTTTCTAAAATGCGCAAAACCTTTTTCAAGAATAATTAATTTGCTATAATTTGTGAAGTGGTTGTCCCCTCTAAGCGCCGTTAAGGAATTCCATAACAAAGTTTTTGAGTAAAACAAAGAGTAATATAAGTTTTGATGTTTTTTTACCTCGGTAATAAATTTGCTATTTTATGTATGTATACAGCCTAGTGTCTTGATAGTCCCCTTTTAATTTGTTCACGAGTGTTCCAAGTAAGTGCTTCGTGAAACCAGACACCGAGAAACTTTGTTCTATAACCTGAGATATGGGAATGCTATTATATATCAGTTTGTATTACTATTGTCGTGCTTATTGATAGGTCTAAATATCAATGTACTTTGTTTTGTCCACATTTAGTTTAAGCGTAGTTTGTTTCAGCCATTTCGAAGAGTTTATGAAGATAATCATTTGCTGTTGTTCTGGACATATTGCTGCAAGCATTGGTATCGTCAGCGTACATTACCATACGTACATTACGCGCATTACGCCGGATTCACTAGAAGCTTACCTTTGTGCCTCATCTGAAGTATTTGAAACACGAAAATGCTTGACGTCAACAAGCATCCTTAAGGTTCTATCGCATATGTCATGGGGCTCTGAGAGGTGCTGTCTCCTACGACTCTATAACTCCTTTGTTCGTTCCCGCCTCGACTATGGCGCAGTTGTATATGCGGTTGGCGTGGCCATCTGCCCTTAAGATGTTCGACACAATACACCAACTTGGACTACATGACTTGCTACAGGTGCATTTTGCACATCTCATGTGAGGTGTTTGAATGCTGATACGCATCAAATGTCCCTCGAGAAATGGAGGCACTACCTCGGCGTCTCTTACGCTTACAAAGTATTTTCAAATCCGAGACATCCCTCCTATAGTGCTCTTCATACTTGCAGAAGTTCACGACTTTTTGAAAACAAGTCGAGCATTGTTAGACAATTAAGCCTCCTTTGCAAAGTACTTGTCAATCCCTTAATATCCCCCTTCATAGGATTGCCTTGCTTAAAAACACTCTCTAGGGTTGCTCCTTTGGAGGCTCTGCCGATTTTCTGTGTCTGGTCACTCACAAACTGCAGTAAGAGGATCATTTCCTCACCACAAATCCTCCAGCAAGAGTTCCTCTCCCTGCAGCAGAAATATGCAGACTACCTGGAGTTCTATACAGATCGGTCCAAATCATTGTCTCTTTGTAGGGTGTGCTTTGTATTCTGGCCTCATACAGCAAAAGGCCATGCAAGTCGGCTGTAGGGCAAGCATTTTCACTGCAGATAATAGAGTCAGTAGATCGTCTGGATGACTCGATAACGATACCCGATACTCTGCCTCCGCCTTTGCGCCTGCATAGTATCGTTATCGGGGGTATCGGAGGTATCGGAACGATCTACTAAAGCTCCCCATTTACGGTATTTGTACTGCACTCCGCTTCACCTTATGCTGCACGCGCAGCGAAGGCCAGAAGTGCGAGCTCATTGCCCTGGCAGCTGCCTTTGGTGCACGAGAGCTTGTGCCGCCGAGGATGTGCCCTAGAGCAAGGAAGCTCAGCGCTTGTAGCCTTTCCGGCGGCACGACACAAGGTGAAACAGAGTATAGCGGTCCAACATATACTCACCAAGAGCACAATGAAAGCGTTATTTTGCCGATTCACAAAGTGCCTTACCGGCTGCGTCCTCACTGATGCCTACAAAGAATCTTCTTCTTGCAAACATCTACATGTTAAGATCAACAGCGCCCTCCGACGCGGTCGGGATCTCTCAGTTTTGCTGCGTGCAGAGTCACGTTGGGATTTTGGGCAATGAAGAGGCGGATAAATTGGACATGCGCCTGCTCGAGGCTCATCAATAACATCCAATGGCGTACCTACCAAGATCTTGGAAACCACTTCTGAGGAACCAATTTTTTCCATATGGCAGCTGCTGAATGGGATACAGAGAGCAACAACAAACTTCACATTCTCAAGCCCGTTCCGGGCATTTGGGAGAGTTCTTATTGGCAGGGACGTCGCGTGGAGGTTTTTCTGTCACGTCTAAACATAGGTCACTCCCCGTTTGACACATCATTATCTGCCTCATGGCAAAGGTGTTACACTATGTGACATCAGGACAGCGGCGTAGACTTCTATTTTCTCCGGGGGGGGGGCTGCTGCGCGTTACCTTTTCGCCAGAACTGGAAATCGAAGCTAACGAAAGCACGCTGGGATTCCCTTTCCCATGTATTTTGTCAATGAAGGCAACGTGGGCGTTATTGTGTTACATGCAACTACCAGAAGCTCGTTACATGGCGCTTAAACAGCGTCTCGGTAAGGATAATGGCCCGAGCCCGGGGCGGGGGGGCATACGCCTGCCTCCCCCCGGATCTCATAGGGGGGCGCGAGGCCCCACGCCCCCCCCCCCCCCCCCTGAGGTCTACGCCTATGATTGTGGAGAGCTTCTGACCATTTTACACATTTTGTGGCATTGTTAGTCCCATCAACTACTCCCGTCAGTCATGTTTACCGAACTTTTTAGAGATCACCTTCCTTTAACCCCTCGATTTTGCTTGGCGATAAACCTTTAGTTCTTCTCAGCCGTGTTTTAGACTTTTTTATAACAAATTGAATATTTATACCATTTGCAACTTTGTAGCAAGCAATTTTTGTTATATGCTCCAAAAACGTTAAGATACGCAATAAGCCCTCGTTGCTGCTGCGCCAATAAACTCCTAATCATCATCAACCTTCCTCTAAGAAGCACAAATAGCATGGCACAAACTGGAAAACCGAACAATAGCCTTTGTCATGGTCCGAAAGTAAAATGACCAGTTGTTCTGGATGAACTTTGACGAGATATGCGGTAAGAACCCTTTCATCAGTTGCCCAAGATTAAAACAAGATTACAGGAGGACGCTTCAGCTTCACCTTTAAGAGCGTGGAACGCGATAGCTAAACATCTAAACCCCCGCTCGTTCCTAAGCCGTGTAAGCGTGTCTGCGTCGCCTTAGTCGTGAAGCCACGTCAGTTGTTCTGCAGTGCGGGTGGCGGATATGCCCCTTCCGTCTTCCCCATGACAGAAGCGATGTCCAACGGAGCGGCTGCCCACGCCACGGCGGCCGACCCAGTGGCGGATCCCCAAGTGGTGGGGGCACGGGGGCGCGCCGCCCCCCCCCCAAACAAGGTCGACCCCCTTCCTACCCCTCCTCGGAGGGCAACTGGACATGGGTGGACCTCCTTGCAAAAGAAAGAATGGGAGAATAGTATCCTTAAAAAATTTTCCGCCCCCCTCAAAATGGAGTTCTGGATCCGCCCCTGGGCCGCGACCAGGCCTCCGCGGGACTACAAAATGATTTCGCCGGTGCTACCGAGCGGGAAGAGGCTGTCGGAGACTCTTCCTGCACGGAGACCCTCGAGGTAGGCCCTATCGCACGCCGGACTTTGCGTACGCGCTCGAGGGAGCTGTCGGCATGAAGCACGTGGTTACGCTGGGAGCTTTTCAGTACAACCCTGTGCGGGTTTGCACGTTGGGATCCACGGAGAAAAAGGAAAGGCCTGTGAGCACTAAAGGAACTAATAGTAAAATGAAAAAGATGCCTGGTCATTGACCCCAACATCGCGAAGGATATGATAAGGGTTCATTGGCTACTGTGCTGTACGTAACCGATGAAGAAGTATACGCGGTCTTCGTAGATTATGTGAGAAGGTGAAAACCATCAGCAGGGAGAAGTGAAAATCCCCAAGCGGAAGCTACGAGATCGAAACGTTGATCGAGAGCAGTGACAATAACCATGAAGGAAGAAACTGGCAAGGATGAGCTGCCACATCGGTAGAAAGTATAGCCGGGTATCCCGTTCTAATATCGGTCCTCGGCCGACCCCCACGTGCGCCCCTCGCTGCAACCCAGCTGGGACACATGCGCAAGCAATATGCCGAGCCCTGGTGTCGCCACTGCCGAGGCTACGGCTACTCGGAAGCAGAATGTGTGCCCACCTATGCCGCTATGACCAGGCGCCATCCGGACTTTCCCCAAGACAACGATTCGTTGGATGACGATGAGGGGGGCCGAATGCGGATCCAACGGTTAAGGATGAGGCGGCCGGAACAATCGGTCCATCATGGATCTAACACGATGGTGGCGGCAAGAGCTGCCAAGAAGAATGATGAAGAGTGGACGGATTACATAGGGGAGAAGCAGGCGATGGACATAGCGCCCACCTCAAGGATTCCACCACGCCGCAGGAAGACACACCGAGTTGGCCGACCTGCCAGCGCTGCGCAAGCGGCCGCTCCACCGGAAACTGACCGGCCGGAACAAGGGCAACATCCACAGTCAGACTTGTACACGTTACTGAAAAATAGTAAGGAATTAAATTTACAATTACAATTACCCTTCTATAAAAAGTAAGTGACCGTTACCACAAAAAGTGATTCGTTACATTCGTAGCGTTACTTCCAACATGATTGTCCTCAAGTAAGAAACAAAAGGAAGAAGGTTATTCAAGTTCTCACTGTTGCCACCTGTTCCATTTATTGACCTTGAGTATTTTGAGCAAAAACCGCTCTCGAAAGTCTCGTCAGACATTTTGCGTCATTTCTTATTGAAGATGTCGGCTACGCTCAACACCCTTGAAACTAAGGCGCTGGAAGGGGAATGCGATATCGTGCCTTCACGAATGCTTCTTAATTGCTCTGCATTGAGCTTCTTCAGCGAAGCAATGAAGTGCTATCTACCTCGAAGATAAAGCAAAGCTTCGTCGTTGCGGCCGTTGCCTGATTAAATCGCCAGCTGTAGAAGTTGTCATGCAACTAGCCAAAACTGAAATAAGAATTTATTTATGTACATCGCACTATACCGGCATATATTGCCAGACAATAGCAACCAAATAAATAAGATTTGGATCGATGTTCTTCTTTTTTTGGTTCTGAACAGGTCGAGCTCCTCGATTGAGATGTTGGTGAATGAGAAAGCGTTTTCAATATATAAATATAAGTAATAAGAAAGAAAACAAAAACACCGGGACACTTATAACAAAAATTAATTAGGAACGTCGGTTAAAACAAGCAAATGTAAACCCACGTTTACCGTGTGTACATTTCTTGATGCCGTTCAAGAATGCACGGAGCACGGACCGACGGTAGTTTACTCCGGTGTTCTCCAGATAGAGGCCCGCTGAGGTCACGGGCAGCGAAGGGCACGAAAAGGCAGCGAAGCTAAGGCTCACTGAGTTTTACTCTCTCCTCAAGCCCAGAATATCAAGCATACGTCAGCTACCATTTTGCATTATTTGTAAAAAATCTCTGCTTGAGATAAGATACGTGCAGCGTCCTACTAAGGTAAAAACACACACAAAAAAAGAAGAATATTATTATTTTTGGAAGGGCTCACAAAAAGCTGACGCACAAAAGGGTGACTGAGATGCAGATATACCTGGCTGGAATTCACAAATAAAGTAGGCCTACCCTATAGAAGCTGTATTACAAAAAAGAAAGTAGCTTTTAAAACAAGGTAAAAAAAGGTGAAAACAAGCAGATAAAAATACATCCTGTTTTCCAAGAGGAGATAATAAGTATGCAAGAACCAACGAGGACGCTTGTGGCAATAACATCTTCACGTACTATCACATCTTTTAGTGGATTTTAGGGTAGACAGAGCGTTTTCTCCTGTTGTGACATGAAAATGGTCGTAGTCACATAACCGTGAAGGTCATCGTATCGTTTTTAATTTACCGACATCATTATCAGATCGACATTACGTCCCGCTGTGTCCAGTGTGTGTCCTTTCAGTCCAAAGGCTCCTAGCCATGTCCCGGGCGCGCGTGTTGGTAGCGCGAGCATTTCTACGCTTCACCGTGCGAAGAGGTACACAATCACTTCATGTCCTCCTCCCTCGTCTTCGATCGCATTTTTTTAAGAAATACCCATTTTTATTTTCTAATGCTTGTAGAGATAAAAAAAAATATATATATATATATTTAGGGCTTGAGTGTTGTAAAAAAGGCTTTGGGGAACTGAAGAGTGCCAAGTCTCTCTCTGCGCTGTGCACCTGACAGCGTGACTGGGCTAAACTTTACCAAAATAGAAAACAACTTCTTTTTTTTTTCGAGGGGAGGGGGGGGGGTGCGAAAAAAAAATGTAAAGGATTGCAACAAATCCGTTACGTAAATATAGCAGGGAATTACTTTACAATTACTCTAGCAAATATGTAGTCATTCCGTCCCAAAATTGCTGATACATGTAGCGCTTCAGACGGAGCAACTTTCTCAGCAATTTTGGTGTTGCTGGCGGGTTGTTCCTAGCAGCTTTCCTAGATCGGACACGAATTGCTGAGATCGGGTCCGGCTCGAAACAAGCGAGCAACTCCTGAGCAATTCGAAGACGTTTGAAGCGGCTCCAGCCAATCAGGGACGTGATATTTTCACGTGACACCCCTGTAGTGTGATGATGACAGCTAAAGACTCGGTTCTGGATTGAAATTGATCGTTTTTTCAAATAAACCGTTTCATGAAAGAGATGCATTAGTATTCTAAACGTCATTTAAACGGATAAAAACACGTTTATAGAGCGTAGTTAGGTGTCTAAAGAGTGCAGGAAAAATACAATTTCATGATGATGATGGCAAGTCCTAGGGCCCGCCCCTTCAGACGGAGCAACTTTTCGGCAATTTTGGTGTTGCTGGCGGGTTGTTCCCTAGCTTTCCCAGATCGACACGAATTGAGATCGGGTCCGGCTCGAAACAAGCGAGTAACCCGAGCAATTCGAAGACGTTTGAAGCGGCTCCAGCCAATCAGGGACGTGATATTTTCACGTGACACCCCTGTGGTGGTGATGATGACAGCCAAAGACTCGGTTCTGGATTGAAATTGATCGTTTTTTTCAAACAAACCGTTTCAGAAAGATGCATTAGTATTCTAAACGTCATTTAAACGGATAAAACACGTTTATAGAGCGTAGTTATGTGTCTAAAGAGTGCAGGAAAAATACAATTTCATGATGATGATGGCAAGTCCGAATAATTCAGTTGCTGCGTGTGAACGCGGGAGGCCCGTGTTGCTGGTGTTGCTCCGGCCGGGTTGCTGGGCGAAATTGCTCCGTCTCGAAGCGGGCCTAGCAATTCAGCTGCTGCGTGTGAACGCGGGAGGCCGTGTTGCTGGTGTTGCTCCGTCAGGTTGCCGGGCGAATTGTTCCGTCTGAAGCGGGCCTAGCAATTCAGTTGCTGCGTGTGAACGCGGGAGGCCCGTGGTGCGTTGGTGTTGCCCGTCAAGTTGCTGGGCGAAATTGCTCCGCTCTCCGGAGGCGGGCCTGGCGATCCAGTTGCTGCGTGCGAACGCGGGAGGCCCGTGTTGCTGGTGTTGCTCCCGCTGGTTGCTGGGCTTAAATTGCTCGTCTGCAGCGGCCTTAGCAATTCAGTTGCTGGCGCGGTGAACGCGGAGGTTCCTGTGGTTGCTGGTGTTGTGCTCCGTCAGCTGCTGGGCTTGAAATTGCTCCGTCTGAAGCGGTCGACAATTCAGTTGCTGGCGCGGTGAACGCTGGAGGTCTGTGTTGCTGGTGTTGCTCCGTCACGTTGCTGAAGCAATTGCTCCGCCTGAAGCTGTGGCCTAGCAATTCAGCTGTTGCGTAGAATCGAGAGCACGGTTGCTGCGTTGCTCCGTTAAGTTGCTGGGCGAATTGTTCGTCTGAAGCGCCTTAGCGATCTGCGTGGCTGCGCGTGAACGCGGGAGGCCCGTGTTGCTGGTGTTGCTCCTGCCAAGCTGCTGGGCGAAATTGTCTTCGCCTGAAGCGGCCTAGCAATTCAGTTGCTGCGGTGAACGCCGAGGCCCAGGTTGCTGGTGTTGTCTGGCCGAGTTGCTGGGTGAAATTGCCTGGCCTGGTCGGGCCTATGATTACAAGTCTGCCGCAAACGGGTTTAAGAGCTGCGCCTCTAAAACTACTTTTATAAAAAACTGAAAAAGGCTCGTGCCACTTGTATTTTGTATTTCGACCAAACATATGCTTTTAGCGGCTCTGAACAGTAGTGAGCCAATGACCAAAGACGTCACATATTGCGCGCTTTCGGCACCGCGGGTCGCCCCCGTAGGTGGAGGAGGTTTCCGCGTCGTCCGGTTAAAATATGACGCACTGATATTTAGTTACTCTCTCCGTGCCCGCTGGCTTGCCCGAACTCCAAGAGACGTGGAAACCAGCAAAAAAGGTAGACGCTTAAATATGATTGCAGGAGCATTCGATTTTGATGCTTCGTTTGAACTACGCTGTCACGTGCCGATTATCGGAAGGTCGGAACCACTGCAGCAATGGCTGACGAACCAATGAGGCAGCTTCGAGATTGCAACGTCACTGCGCCCATCATTTTTTCTGCGGGTGTGTTTTTGTTTTCAAATTCAACCCAACGCATGAAGTGTGCAAAAACGTTGCGGTTTTAGTTTGCCATTGTGCAGAAACAGAAATTCCACAGCTGCCAACAGGGAAGTGCCTACTATGCACAAATTCGCGTGTAACCAGAAGCATTCTGCTGAGCTAGGCTCAGGCGCGTGTGCCTTTGTCTTTACTGCAGGCATTTAGGAGATAGAAAGACGACGACAAGTGCAAGCACGCCCATACTAGCGTGTAATTTTGAACTACGCGCCAATATCGTACGCCGCCGCCGCCGAATATCCGTATCCGGCGCCGCGCCGCCGGACGTAAAACGACCACCACGCCACCACCGTTCGAAAACACGCTTGACCGCTAGACACAGCTGAACCAGCTGAACGCTGGTACATCCTGAATGTCATGAACTCGGTACGTAGTTAACCTGGAGATTTTTTTCTTTTTCTTGGCACGCGGGAGATATCGTTCTGCACATTCCCTGGCGTGCTACCAGTCCGGCTTCGCTTTATTGTAGTCACTAACTCCCTTGAGGATGAAGGGGGCGTAGGACAGACTCGTCGGCTCTTCGCGTGTTCTCGTCACGAGAGCGCTCAATTGCTGGGAATTTTGTTCGTGTTCTAGCTGCGCGTGTTTGCCTGAGACGAATGAACGAATCAACGCGTATTTCGCGTACAAATGCGTTTGTTCTGTTAGGGTGATACATAAATTATTTCAGACACGTAATACCGCTTCTACCCTTTCGTCAAGCTTCTGAAATGAACAACTCTTTTTTTGTTCGTTTCTGCTAGCTGTCGTTTTAAATGTCCCTGTCAAAGCGCACAAGTAGTGTAGCGCTGACCCCGAGTTCTCGGACGTTGTAAACAGAGGCCATGCGGTGCAATTCCTCTCTCCGGTACTAGGTGGGCGACGTCGAAGCGGGCTCCTCCAAGCCGTGGGACCAGCCGCTCAGCACGGAGGATATGAGAAACCGAGCTTCGAACTGGTCGCTGGCGGACGATTCGCAGGTAAGAACAGCCCCTGTGTGTGTCTGTCGGTGGCACGTGTCGATCTTGAACGGAAGAAGCCAGTGGCGTGGTCAGGAATTATTTTCGGGGGGGGGGGGGGGAGGGGGGCAGAAATTAAAGGTTTTTTTTTATCTACATTATGTACTAATTATGGAAATAAAAGGAATCTAATTGCGTTGTGGTGGTTAACGCAGGTTTTCGCCGGTCTGGTATCACACAGAAGATCGCGATTCAAGAAAACCGACTAACTTTTCGCTGTGGCTAGCTTTACGTCCGGACGGAGCACTGGAAACGTCGTATACCTAACCCTCCCCCTGCTCTCCTCTCTCTCCCCATGGAACCTAGGGAAGGCGGAGATTTAGACGTAACTGGGGTTACGTCGGACGTAACGCTAGACACTTCGCTAACTTTTTGACAATTTCCAGCCACACCCGGCAGCAGAAATGAGCCTTCAACTAGGTGTTCTAGATGATAAAATTGATTCAGTGTTACCACTTCAAAATATCTATATGACGACAAATTCAGTTACAAAAAGTTGCAAGCTGTTCAAGCTACATATTCTGAGCACAGTCGAGAGGATGGCGTTAAAGAAAAGTCTTGCTAGATTTACTGATCGTAACCTATTGCGCCGGAGATCGGGGTGCCGCGAGCGCAGCTGAACTGAGTAGGCAAGCGCGCCCGTGGCATAATGGTTGTTGCGCTTATCTTCCATGCAGAAGGCCAGGGTTCGATTCCTGGCGCGCCTACACATTTTTGTTGACGCTGTAATGTGATGTCCTAGTAAATTCGAGAGCCGCCTTGCTAATTCGAGGTTAGAATGTTCTACGTCAACCGAACCTTCCACGCCGAATGTTCCCGAGCCCACGTGTGTACAAAAGGGACTCCGCCTGGCAAGCCGGGCAGTTTCTCCCAGTGTTCGACTCTGCTCTTTCACCGATTTGACGCCCGCGACGCTCTGCTGTTTTCTTCTGTTTCCTTTTTATTTCTGAAGTACAAGTTCGCCCTCATTAAACGCTTAGTTCCTTTAGTTATTCTCCGCCTCATCATTTGCCATTCGTGACAGGGGTCATGTGGAAAAGCAATGGAGCTTAAAGACATTGCAGCCGCACTCGCCTTGCCAGATTCCGTGCAAACTACATAGGTCCCCGGACAATATTCCAACCTTTCTGTCATTATTCGTGCTCCTTAAAACAGAGCAATGGTGTCCCAATTACCGGGGGACTGTCGCTGTCCAAGCCAGTGGCTCTACTTAAGTTTGGGAGTTTAAAACAGAAGAAAGCACGAACGGAGTTCGGGCAATGCATACACTCAACACCGGCGAAGCCTCTCATCTGAGACTTTCACTCTTTTTAACGCACCAGCAAGGGGGAAAGCACCGGTAGCCCTTTCCTCTCTTCTCTCACGCCCTCTTCCAGTAAAACGATCAATAGGAGGTTATGGTAGAGAGGAACAGCGTCTGCTGCCAGAAACGGATGCCATTTCCTAGCAGAAAATTTCTTTAGAAACGCACGGTGCAATTTTTGCGGCCAACTCTCGGTCTGAAGGCGCGTTCACACTGGCAATGTGGAGCACTTGTGCAATGCGACTTGAATGCGTCGCAAAAAAATCAGAAAATCGCTCTGGCACGCGCAATTTGCGAGTTGCTTCTCGAAAACTCGCGCTTCAAACAATATTTCTCGGCTGCTGATTAGCTCAGCCGTTCTGCGACTAGATCACATCACAAAAAGATCAGGTTAGCTAGCGACTGCTCGAAACACGTCACCTTTTTTCTGCGATGGTCGCTTTTGCAGTGAAAGATATTGTGCGAGTGCTGCACATCGCCTGGTGTGAACGCGCCTTTATTGTCTTACTGTAGTGTCAGGCTTTCATTGCAGTTTTCTTGCAGCTGCTCGCATACCTGGAGTGCGTCTCACGGAACATCACGTCGAAAAGCTACGAGATTCAGAAGGAGTTGGACAACCTCATTCACGAAACTCGGGTATGTACGCCGGGCAGCAGAGACGCTTTCGAGCCTTGTCTCTTCTCAAGTATGAATGCACACTTTCTGGTGGTGTGCCATGTGCCCATTAATTTGGTCTGAGTTAAAGGAATGAGGCATAACTACAGCAAAGACCACATTGTGAGCCTCAGGAGGAAGGTCTTAACCCGTTGCCTACTCCTATTTTTCTTCAAGGAACGTACAGCGCAATTTTATTTTAAACGGGCAATTTGCATTAAAACAGGACAAAAACATTTCCTCGATTTCCAGGTGTCATATCTTGGTCTAAATCAGGACTTCTGGTCCGAGTCCCAATGACGTGCAGATGCCGAAGTTGATGGAATGCTTGCAGGATTCACATAGTTTTCATTACTCCTGTCACTGCCCATCAAACTCTCGTCCGATTCCTAAAAATCGTAAAGGCTGAATGATTTGCGAAAAAGCTCACAAGTGACTGCTTTTTTTTTGGAGCGCAGCTCTAAGGCACCAGTTTCCGGGTTTCTTGGTGTCGGCGTAACTGCGCTAAATTTAGCGGAAAAATTGACGTCATGTGACCTCAACGCCAATTCAATTCCCCGCTAAATTTTGCGGGGAAATTCAGTTTCTCCACTAAATCTAGCGGACAAATTCATTTCCTATAAATTTAGCGGATAATTAAATAGGTGTTGAGATCACATGACATCAATTTTTTCGCTAAATCTAGCGTAGAAACTGAATTTGCTCATAGGTGATGTGACACCAAATCTTGTGATGTCATTTGCCCCGCTAAATTTAGCGGGGAGACTGAATTGGTGTTGAGGTCAGGTGGCGTAAATTTTTTGTCTATATGTAGCGGTGAAATTGTGGGGGGGGGAGAGGATGGGAGGATACGTAGGAGGAGGGGCATACTCTCCCCTTTTCCTCCTCCTCAAGGGCTGTGCTCTCATTTCACATTAAAGAGATCTGTAAAAGTCTTTCATTTTTTCTTGGCTTAATGGAGCAGTCTCTTCCTGTCAAACAACAAAACAAACAAGCAAACTACCCAAGGCAAATGACAACGGGTGGTTTGCCATCTGCCTGAGAGCACGCTAAACAAGTGCCTAAAACCGAAAACGCCAATCCTACTCGTGGTTGGGCTTTATGGTCTGTAAGGGGGCACAAGTGACACTCCTTACTAGTAGGCAAGGGTTAGGTCCGTTGACAGCCCCGGCATCAATCCTTTTTTTTTATTGTCTGAAGCGCTTCAGAACAGTGTCATATAACCGCAAAACATTTCATTACAAAAAAGTTTTCTAGCGTATAAAACAGCTTATCAAAACCTTGCGTCCTCCCCCAACCCCGTCAAGCCAGGCTTCTCTTCGGCTTCAACATAGCTGGCAAAGCCATTTTTAAGAAATTAAAGTTGTTGCAAGTTGCACTTCTGTAAAAATTATTAGTGACATTAATTGGATACATTGTTTACGACTATTACAAATCCACTACGCTGCCGACTTCGAAATAGGAGAACTTGGAGCCCGGAAGTGTTGGTGATAAGGCATTTCGCAGTCCCTTAATTTTAAAACAGAATTGCATTCTTACTAAAGCTGACTCCGATTTGGCCTTGAAAAAATTTAATGAAGCGTGACCGGCTCGACATTGCAGAAAAATATTATTTGGATGGATGGCTAAAACGTGGTGTCAAGGTGCCATCACATTAATCATTGCCTATAGAGTCGGATATTTTACTGAAGAAAACATGCAGAGATTAGGCTTACTAGTCACACAAGTGGTTTTACATCCTGAGGCTATGCAATTATTTCTGGACATCACCTTAGATTAGAAAGAAAAAAAATTAATTTTAGAAACCCTCAAGGTTTATGCACTATTTGATGGCATATAGTGTAACCTGTTGCCTCCTTGCTGTTTCTTGCTTACACGAAACTGAAGTGTCGTAACAAAATGTGCGCATTCCTTCTCATTCTTGCGCGGTATACGTGTCCATTCGAATGCTCGTCAGCAGTGATCATTCGGGTTTCGATCCAGCATCGCCATTATGGAACCAAACCCAACTTTGCCGAGCACTCTCCAATTATTTTTTTCTCGACAGCGCGAAGGTCACTTGGTGCCGAAAGTCTAACCAAACGAGCCATCATTGATTTCCCGGTCACCCTGACGATATGGCGACTTTGAACGGCTGGTTCAGCCCTTGTACAATATCGAGGATAGTGTACAAGATTGAGGAAGGTTTGCAAGCACCCACCACCGACTTTTACAGATTTGGAGATTGTGCAAAGTCGCATCAAGCTCCCACTCACCCAGAAAGGCCGCCATGGTCCGAAATATTTATTGTTCACTTCAGTCAGAAGTTTACAAACAAAAAATAAATAAAAAGAAAAGGAAAACTCATCACTCCTCCTTTCCCAGTATTAGGATTTTATCCCTCTTATCCATGCCCTTTATTTTTTTTCTCTTTCGGTCTCTAAATAACTTTTCCGGAAAAAGAATGACAAAATACTGAAAATAGAAAACCAATGACTTTGACTTGCGTCGCTTGGCTGCCGAGCGAAAGAGCAAAACAAGGTTGAGGGGCGGCGCCGGCGGCGTCAAAGTAGCTGCGCGCGTTGCATTATAAAACGTCGTAGTTTCCCCGCTAAATTTAGCGGGGAAACTGAATGGTGTTGAGGGTCATGTGACGTAAATTTCCCCGCTAAATTTCTGCAGGAAAACTTTTGCTAAATTTAGCAAAAGATTTAGCGAAAATTTCTCACTAAATGAAAGAAGGGAGGGGGAGGAGGGGCATACCCTCCTCCTCCTCAAAAAGCTGCATTCTAATTTCGCATTACAGAGAATTTTAAATGTTTTTCATTATTCTTTATAGTTTATTGTTAAATTTTCTTCAGCCTGTGTTTTTTTTTGGTCAACTTTTTGAGTTTTGAGATAAGTGATCAAGAAGCACATGACATGTATGGAAGTTCAATTTGTGTAGGGTTGCCACCTGCCCGGTGTTTGACCGGCCCGGACGGCTGATTTTTTAGACAGCAGGCCGGTTGCCGGTCCGTAGGTAAGACCGGCCGTCATTGGCCGGTTTTTGACAGCCATCGAGGCGCGATTGCTTTACGCTTATTTTTTTGGCGTTTTTGTTAAGTGACAATTCAACAACTACGACAATAAATATTTGTCGACGAAAAAAAGAAGTCTGAAATTACACAAACACCGTCAGGACACGTGATTAGAGAAAGTATGCGGGCGAGCGCGGCAGGAGAACTCCATGAGACGGGGGAAAGGGGGGGGGGGGAGAGGTACGGTCAACACAAAACAAAGCGATCACCGGGGGCGGCGAAAGCTGGAAAGCCGGAAAATAAGGGAAAGCGAGAACAAGCAAGACGCCGGCGGGCAACTCGGCGACAGGCCCTCCCGATAGCTGAGCCTTCTGGGAGGTGTTGGTTTTCTTAACGATTGTCGGCATCTTGACAAGGACACGCACGGCGCTTCATCCGTCCACTGTGACGGGTGGCGTATGCGCTTTCCCCAAGCTTTCCCCTTCGACTACACATGGTGTAATATTGTTGTTGTTACTTTAGATCCTCGTCGTTTTTCCCTCCCTCTTCGTTCTCCATTTAATTGTTTAAGTGCCAAGACCAGAGAAACGCGCCGACGATGTCTAGGAAGAGCTGAGCGTCTCTCGGAGCTGTTGTCACTGCCCTGCCCCCCCCCCCCCCCCTTGTTGAAGGGCCGGTTTTTTTTTTCGGGGAAAGGTGGCAACCCTATTTGTGGGGCAAAAAGCTTTGTGGGTACTCGACTTCTCGCTGACGAAAAGTTTCTGTGAATACCGCAATGTGCATGTTTTCGCTGTTTTCGTTTTTTAATGAGCAAGCCTGAAAATAACTTTCTTATGTCTGGAAGCTTGTTTATCAGCTGCCGTTTTGTGTTTGTTCTGTCTCGCCCTTTTTTCACCAAAATATTGATCTGCACTTCTTTGGTACTTTACCGTAAATGTCTTAGCAGGTGCCCTTTAAAAAAGCACCAGTTAAAGCTGTGAGCACGCGAGACATGTCTACATAGTGCAATTCATCTTCTGATTCATCGAGTAAAATTACAAAACAAAGTTATACAGATGCTATGCAAAAAAGGAGTATTATTTGAATCTTATATCCTACAGCCACGGGGATCCCAAAATGACGTGGAAGGCCGTTAATTCGGTTATAAAGCAGGCCCAAAAAACAAGACAACTCCCGATATAATCTCGGATGAAACAGTAGAAGACTTCAACACTTTCTTTACAAGCATTGGAAACCAACTTGCTAGTAACATTATCAGCAACAACTTAAATTCCCTTTCACTACCCAAATTCCTCCCAAATACTTTTAGTTTTGAAGAAATTGCGTCTACAGAAATAATAAACATAGTTAATGCTATGCCTCTTAATAAATCTCCTGGTTATGATTGTGTCTCAGTTATGGTTTTAACATTCAATATTGATGTACTAAGTATTCCCTTGGAGCATATTTTTAACAACTCATTAGCAAAGGGCATGTATCCAGATTCATTGAAAATCGCGAAAGTGTGTCCAGTCTAAAAATGTGGCAATATTAATGAGCCAATAAATTATAGACCCATCTCAGTTTTAAGCACAATTAACACACTTCTTCAAAAGGCTAATTGTATGACGCATTAACACATTTATTGAAAAGTTCAATATTATCACACCCCATCAACATGGATTTCGTCCTAACAAATCAACTGGAAGTGTAGTCGTCTCTCTTTCTCAAAAATTAATGAATTTCTAAACAGCAATAATATAAGCGTTGGTGTGTTTCTCGATATTAAAAGGCATTTGACACGGTCGATCATCATATTCTTCTTAATAAGTTACAACGATATGGTTTCAGAGGTTCTTCTTTATGCTTTCTTACAAGTTATTTGTCATCTCGCTCACAGTTTGTCTCTCTCTCAGATCATAAATCCACAATAAAACCAATAACCACCGGAATCCCACATGGCTCTGTTCTAGGACCTTTACTTTTTTCACTCTACGTTAACGACTTGCTACACATGTCCTTGCACTCAGATATAATAATGTATGCCAATGATACTGTTTTAGTCTACACAGACAGGTCATTACATACCTTGCAGAATCCTATCAACCAAGAACTAGCAGTTCTCCAGGAGTGGTTCATTTCCAACAAATTGACATTGAATATAACCAAAACTAAGTACATTGTTTTTCGTTCCATTAGAAAAGATGTTAACACCAGCTGCTTTAATATTTATATTGGGAACTCGCAGCTAGAAGAAGTCGGTTCATTTAATTATCTGGGAGTTACATTAGACTCTCATCTCCATTGGCATGCGCACATTGAAAAGACTTGTAAAAAATTAACCTATGCTTGTTTTGCCTTATTGAAGGCAAGACAATGTTTTAATACCCCCATATTGAAACTTGTATATTTTTCTGTATTTCATTCTCACTTAACATATTGTATTGAGGCCTGGGGATTAACGTATGATACTTACGTTCTGCCAATAATTAAATTACAAAAGCGAGCTGTTAGGATCTTAACATATTCTTCTTACTCTCAACCATCCCTTGTATTGTTCGATCAACTCCGCATGCTTTCATTTGAAGAAATTAAACCGTACAAAATTGCTTGTGTAATCAATAATATACTAGTAAAGTCAAACAATCCACCTCCAGCAAGCATCTTAAATCGAGGCACACTTCTAACAAGGGCAAACATACCCGGCCAGTTTTATCTGCCACTATCTCAATGTATATAGCAAGCGACTAATACAATTCTGCGGCACTAAAATCTGGAATAATTTGCCATCATCAGTCACACTCTCAAACAATCTTAATGGCTCATTAAAAGAGCACATATTTTTTGAAATAACGTGCATATTTTTATTTTCAGTCTCAAACCCACACAATACAGATAATCTTTGTTAGCCTTGACTACCTTTGTTTGAACAATTGTCATTACATTAGTTACATTGCTTGTGTGTTATAACAGATAATAGCATCTAAACTGGTCATTATTTGGTTTCCTTTTTATGGTCTTTCTAGCAGTGACTGTTTTCATGCATTATTAAAAATGGGTCCAAACTAGCCAATGGCTATGGGCCCAGATGGTTTCTTCAATAATCTGTACTGATACTAATGAAAAATAAAACCAATCTGAATCTGAAACAATGTTGGTGCACAGAAGCTTTTTTTTTTTAGAAGCTAAAGGCTGCAATTAAAATTTCTAGTAATGGAAAGTGCTCTTTTGAGACCCTAATCCAAGAAAAGAATGTACGTCCCTCTCAAAGTAAAGTGCAAGAAAGCGCCAATGTCGTGTTTGCGCTAAAAGTGTCGCTCAGCGTACATAACAGCACGACTTAGATGTCTCAGCAACCTGAAAGCTTGTAAATTTGTTTTATGTTTTCTTTCTCCCTGCTAGGTGTCTGGTGTGAAGGTCAACAATGTCATCAATGATTTCAACCATCTGAGTAGTCTTCAATTCATAGAAAATGTGAGTACGGCAGAAAGTTTACCACCGCATCGCAGAACCTGACAAAACTGGTGGTTGCAACGTGCAGCTCAGGTGCATACCACCGAATGATTGTTAGTATGATTGGTCTTAACCAATATCTGACTAAAACAGATAAATACCAAAATGTTCCCTTATCGGTGGCTATGTCCCAAGATGTATATATAAAGAAGTGTGCTCTTGTTCTTGTCATTCAGGAGGTCAGAAGCTCATTGAAGCCATTTCACTGCCGTCCCACTTTGGCTTTTGTGTCTTCTAGTCGCAGCTTCTGAACTTCTACAATTGTGTGCAGTTTGTCTCGCTTACCCTTTCTGACAAAGTCTGTTCTTTGGCAGAGGGTCTACGATGAAGAAGCGAAGGAACCTGAGAAGGCTCAGAGTGAAGCTCAGGTGAGTTATATCTGCTTCACCACATGGCAGTGGCCACCTGGAGTCTGTGAGAAAACAGGAATGCATGCTGGCAGAAATCTCCGAAATTCCAATTCCAGGTGTTGCAATAAACTTGGCAACAATGCTCATATGTAACCTCTTTGTAAAAAATAGAAGAGAACGGAGAACAAAGTTTTTGCCCAACATTTCCCGAGGTTTAGCATTGGCATTGCTTAGTCAATGTCTAGGATCAGACTTTTTTTTTTTTTTAGGTACGTATTTTACAGATATTGTTCAGCAAATACCATAAAAGCTGGTACTCAAATCCCTGCCGGGATTTGGCTGTCAGCTCTTCTGGGGCCCACATGCTTGACAGCCTTGCTGCGGTACAGCCGCTGGCTTCCTTCTAGGGTTAAAGGCGGGAGCAGAATGTGGCGCGTTACAGGTGCTACATCGGAGGTCAAGAGGGAGAGAATGAGAAAGAGAGCGACAGAAGACTGAAGAAAGAGAGCAGACCATAGGTGAAGTGTTTGTTTTGCTGCGACGGGTTGAAGTTGTTCGAGCCTGTGTTTGTCAGCTTTATTTCTTTTATGGCAACAGCCGTCGCTGGCGAAGTTTTGCAGTGAATCCCCGGCTGTGTTTACCGTAGTGTCGTCGTGGCCGACATCACGGTGTCAAGTAACACTGTGGCGATCAGCAGAGATATTCTCTTGCTAAATCTAGCGCATAAATTTCCCGCTAAATTTGGCAAGAAAATTCCTACGCTAAACATCACAATGTCGCGTGACGTCACGGTTAAGTGCGCAGTGTGATTGTGTGTACGGTAGTCTGTGTGCAGCAAAGTTGGCAGTGCCTTGGCTGTTGCCGCAGTTTACTTGCAGGACGTGGCAAGAAACTGGGAATTTTTCTCGCAACGTTATATGTTATACACGTTTTCGTAAGAAATAAGTCTAAAAAGAAGACTGGGTACAGACCTTGCAAGTGACGATTTGCCGCTTCTCTCTCTAATAGTGTCGCCAGCAGTATGGGCTCGTCGGGGCCATGGATGTGCGCGTCTAAGCCCCGCTGTTCCAGGGCAGCAGATATGCGTGGGAAGACAACAGACTTGCTTGTCTAGACCGTGGGTTCTCAAAGAGCCATCCATGGTTGCCTAACCATGGGCAAAACTCTGCCTTGTTTTGTGCATTATTGTTTTCAGGTCTGTAGGTTACTGAACTGCTTTACTGCGTCGATGCTGCAACCAAGAGGGCGTCTTCGGCTCTCGGTCGAGCCAGATTGGGGTTCCTTGAGATTCAGAAGTTTGAGATGTGATGCTTTCGACATTGCAGGCAGAGAGCAAGGAGCAGCAGGAGGCGGAGCTGGTGCGCCGGATGCGGGAGGCGTTCCAGCACGGGGTGCAGGTGGTGCGCTCCTCGCTGGAGTTTGTGGACCTGCACCAGGAGGGGGACTCAGACGAGGACTCCGAGGACGAGGGAGCCCCGCCTGCCGAGCCACTCTTCCGCTCCCGGGACCCCTACCTGCACCGGGCCCTGCCCCTGCTCATCGGCAGCCAGGCCTTCGTGCAGGACGACAGGGTCGGGCTTGGGGACCTCCTCAGTGAGGGTGCGTGGCCCCCCTCCTCCACGTCCCTTTCGTGCACGGCGGGAGACTCTGGCAGCCTTGTTTGTTTGTTTGCATTTACTCGCACACAACGTCTGGGCTAGCAAGGCAGACGTCCACACCGCTCGGCTGGCAATGACAACAAAACAGCATTGGAGAATGAAAAAAACTGCAACAATAGGTATATGCAAGAAACAAAACAGTAAAACAATCTAACAAAAATGCAACAGCATATGACATACCACAGTTACTAAAACAGTCGTACGGGATTATACAAAAATAGAGCGTGTGGTACGCGTTAAAATATTTATCCCTTTGGCGGGGAGGGGGTACTACGGGTGGCCTCCATTGCGGGGCCGGCTTTTACTTCGCGTTGAACGTCTGCCACCAATGAACGGAAGTTGTGCATGAAAGCCCTGGTCTCTTGCTCTCTATGAAAGCGTTTTTCTTTTCCTAATTGCTTGCAGACGAGGAGGAGGAGGAGGAAAAGAGCAGTCGAGGAGAGTACGAAAGTGACCGGTCGGAGAGCGATTTTGACGAGGTGAGTGGTTGCGATTCTGGAATCTCTGCGAGTCTTACGCACAGAGTGGTTTCACCTTCTAGCTTGCCTATTTTGCTAACGATGTAGGAAGATTGTTAGCTTGTTTCCCAAAACTAAAGTAACAAATTGAAATAATGCATTGCTTTCCCCCGTTACTTTTCGAGTTAAGGGGGGACACTATCCAGAGAAAAACAAATTCTGTAAAAAACGTTGATTTTGAAAAATTACATATTTACATCCATCTACATCCAGAGATATTTTTCACTAGTTTACACTGCATAGTTAATTTTTTATAAATTATTTTCTGTTGACCAAAACTAAAGAAAAAGGTAGGGTTTGGAGCACTTTGAACACATTTTTCTCCGTTCCACTTTTTGGTATTAATTCCATTTTAGTCAATCTATCGTTTGATAATGGCAATATAGGAAAGGCTCGTTCTTCACTTTTCCTGACTGAAATTTAATAAGGAATGCGCCTATGAAGTTTGTTCGTCACTTTACGGATGTCTTTTATAAAAAATGTTGACATTTTGTCGGAGACACAGAAGACCAAAAAAGTTGACCAATTTTGCAGAAGAAAAAATTGATAGAATTCAATTACTTTTTACGAAAAACTTTCTATAGGCGCACCTCCTAGGCATTCTGCTACATATCTAGCGAATAAAAATCTTGAATATTGTGATAGTTTTCGACGATAGATTAACTAAACAATGTAGGGGTGTTGCTGATAGAAGCTGCCCTAATTTCCTTCCCACTTTAATTTTAAGCCAAGGGTTCAGAAGTTGACCCTCCCAGGGGTGTATCCCCTAAGGAGGCTGGCAGCTGAGAAGAAGCTAGAAAATGCTGATGTGGTACGAAAAGTGCATAAAATTGGTCTTCACTAACCCGTCAAACAAAGTTAATTTTTGTCTCGTTCCTTCGCTCGCGTTGGGCAATTCTCGCTAACGGTAGGACGGATTTGACACATGCTCGAATAAGCACGGCCCTTTACGCTCCAGCTTTTTGTGAGTGCCGGTCCTTGATGGACCTTTTCCTAAAGACCCTCGACATGTTTGCGTATGTCTTGCAAGCAGTGAGAAATGTGCCAGTGCACAAGGCCCGTGTCTTTGGCGGCCCTTGAGAGCAAATGGCGGCGCAGTACTGAAATGAGCGGCGCTTGGAAGCGAATGGTGGCTGAGTACCCGCTTGAGGCACATGTCTTTCCACAACAGTGATTGGCAGTACTTGTGAGCGTAAATTTAATCCATGGACTTTACCTTTTCCTGATAATGAGTGCCATCTAGTGGTTTTTCTGGGAACTACAAGCAAAGAGCACACCCAAGTAGACAAATAATCAATCTTGCTGCGCGCTATCATCCTTCGTAAGCCGCCGTCGTCTTTCACTTTCATCCTGATTTTTTTGGCAACTGACTCCCACGTCGTGTACTTTTCTCTCAAGCTTTTCACAAGCCATGCACTTGCCAATAACTAAGCAATTCTTATAGTTAGTTTTCTAATGTGATTTACTACCTTTGCTGCATGATACCTTTACGTTTACTGCCTTTACAGCCTGATGCTTAAGCAAAGTACTACAGTGCAGATCCACTTATAACGATTATGAGAAAGCCCAAAAATTCATTCGTTATAACCGATTATCGTAGTATATGAACTAGAAACTGGGCGTTTCTTGTCTAGAAACTCTAGAAACTGATCGTTATAAGCAGTAGATTGTTATATGTGGTATCGTTATAAGTGGATCGCATAGTATGTGTTTATTTAGTGGTCATATTTTACTTCGTTGGTATTTTTGTCAACTTCTTCACACACATTTTTGCACCATACTCGGAAAGAAAACAAAGTCTTGAGGGGCATAGAAATGCTCGGAAACAACAAAAACAATGACCGACGAAGCAGTATTCCTAGGCAGAGTGCCGAACCGAAATGTTTATCACTTCAGGTTCACAGCTTTCAGTTCAGTTCCGGGGAGCGAAAATAATGGTTCAGACCAGTTTGAACCACTAAATTGAGAATATATTTGTTCTGCATTGTTTTGGCAATAGACACTATTTTTGCCTAAAACGAGTAACTATACAGTTTTTTTATTGTTTCTACAATCCACTTTTATTTTCAGGTACCAGAAAAAAAGGAATTGAGCTACTTAATATATATGCAACAGTAAAAAAAAAAAATCAAGGTTAATTTACAAAACATAGTTATGTGACTTATCATTCATTTGTTTACCTCAGTCACATTTATTTTATCTGAAGCGAAAGGCTGTCACAAACTGTGGTAGGTTACCTAAAATATCCGCGATTGTTACAACTTTGCGTTATTAAAACTTGATTAGTAGTTGTGCTTTTCAACTAAGGAATTAATTGCAGTGAATAAAGTCATGGAATGGGCACCTCGTCGCCATATGTATATCGTGAAGTATAACCATTTTGTTCTTAGCCCGAGACTGGGGCAGAAAAAGAGGAAAGTTTCAAAGTAGAAGAAAAACGAACAGTCGAGGACACGTCTCTAACACAGCTAAAGACAAGTTTATTTGGTGGATGTTAACCATTAAAATGGTTAACATCCACCTGCTCACCTGCGCACTCACTGCATTATCGTGAAGTATAGTTTACTAAACACGTTTCACAATAGACAGGGTGCGGCCGTAAGGACCCACACATGTGGCACGCATTGCAGAATTTGAATTCTGAACGTACACAGTACCTGAAATTGGGCACGCAAACATAGTTTCCAGAGTTGTATGTCAAAAATATTACCTGGAGAAGGGGAACAAGGGAGACAAAGGACAAACACAAATCTCCGAACGCAGCTAGGTAACTGGAGCGGGACCGAAAAAATCTGCCTGGTCCTGATATCGAACCAGGGACCTCTCAATTTCCAGTGGAGCGCTCTACCAACTGAGCTAACCAGGGGCTAGACGTCGGTAAAGCAAACGGGTTTTATCAGCTGCCACCAGTCTAACGCCAGCAAGGGTGAACGGTTTGCATTTTAAGGTTACGATTATAATGCAATTAAATGCAAAGGTGCAAGCGAGCTGGACAAGAATGACGAAACTAATCCTGTAGAAGGGAAACATGGGGGACAGGACAAACAGCAATCTCCAAACTAGCTAGGTGACTGGTGCGCGACCGAAAAAACCCATAATTTCTCATACATTGCAAAGTCAACTGCCAATTTTTTATTCTCATATATTAGTTTCGTGATGAAAAGAAAAGAAAAATTCCGTGAACCGTTTTGAATTGGTTATACTCATATTTTTTCCTGGTTCAGTTCCAAGATGGCGACGAAGAGTTTGGTTCAGTTCCTGTTCGGCTAACAATAACGGTTAAATTCCTATTTTCGGTTCGGTTCTGGTTCGACATCCTGTTTCCAGAGTCTACCAGACCTGACGCTTTTCCTCACGCTCGTTCTCTGGGAACCACCTTTCTAAGGCTAAGGGCATCATTGTTCAATTATCGGCATGCGTTGCATATTCGGGCAATGTTCGGCTGCCAGGTCGTACCTGGGGATTCACCAGACAAACAGCTTCCATCTATTTATTTCGTCGACTGATTGACGTGCATCTTGGGCAACAGAATGCGATAAAAAAAACACCAAAAACTTAAGGCTATTCTTTTCTCCTCTTTGATTTGAACAACCAACTGCAGAGCAAAATGAACGGTATTACTGGTATTGCTACACGACATTCCTCGAAGGCTGTTGAATCAGAAAAGCTATCACTCTGTCAATGCTTCGCCGGGTTGCTTATGATGCTAATCGGTATGAACAGAAACAAATCCGCTGCGCTGCTCTGGCAAACTGCAGAGAAACACAATGAACACCATTGCAACACGACTAAACTGACGTTGGCTACTTAGATGCTAGTTGTACCATGGCACGGCAAGCGTGGCTGCCCTTCTATCATGGTGGCAGTGCACTGGGAGTGAGAGTAGGCACATGCACAATGGGCTACTGGCAAGAAGTCAATTGTACGTAAGGCATGGCCGGCGCGAACGCACCGTAGGCCGGGACCGAGGGCTGCGATGACATTGCACATAACATCACGTTTGTATAGGTTGGAAAAGCAGCCTAGTGTACAATTTATGTTGCCTCGTTTTAGTAGTTACATTTTGCACCCCCTATGAAAATCCCCCGTAGGCATTTAAGGGTCAAATAAACGAAAGAATGAACTATTTTCCAGAAAAAGAGCAGCCAAATTTCGTTACTTGTCTAGAAGTGACAGAAATCTGTCGCATAGTGAATCGGTAACTGAAGAAGTAACAAATTATGATCGATGCATCGCTCGTAACGAGTTACATAAGGGCCTGTCTTCAAGCAGCGGGGAAGACCATGTTCTCAGCGGGTCTCTGCACGCTTGCAGGAGAAGGAAGCCAAGGCCCCTGCAGACACGAGGATGGCCCAGGCAATGCTGCGGGAGTACGGGAACCACGTGGAGAGCAGCGAGGAGGAGCTCTTCGACCAGAAGGCGGAGCTGCACTCGGCGAGCAGCGAGAGCGAGCCGGACTCGGACGGCGACCTGCTGCCCTCCGAGCCGCCACCCAAGAGGGGCTCCGTGTCTTCCAGGAGGAGCGGTAAGCTGCCCGCTTCCCCGTCTGCTCAGTGCGCGTCCGTGCCCAGTTCGCCGCTCCGGCGTTCAAGACTAGATCGTGGCGGCCTTTTTCACCGGACACCTAGGCGACAAAGGACGTCGTAATCGATGAAGTGCCGTCACGCTCGCTCCCGCCATGTTCGGCAATCGATTTTGCATCGACCCATTTCCCGCGTCTTGTCAGCAAAGAAAGCGAATTGGACGTCAAGTGTTTGAGACATTGTGAGGTCGACATACTTTTGGGGTATGGCGACGCTGGTTCATGCCATAGACGAGCAATCTAGCCGGTGCAGCGCAACTCGTTAACAATGGGCTCTTTAAAGTGCATCACGCAGTAGAGATTACACGAGCGTACGCTGGTATGTTGTTGGTCCAAATCGAGCCAAGGAACAATTCCCGGGCTCTGCAGTGCGGGCTCACAAACAAGTAGATACCCTGACGAAGGGTATCCACTCTTTGTGAACGGAGTTTTGTTGGTATCTATACACCTTTGTCTTTCTAAGAGCTTCGGCTAAAGGTTGGTTCAGGCACTTGCGTTTAGTTGCAACCGAGGGCACTGTGCAGTCTCGTGCTTATGACAGAACACACTGATGCCATCTCTCAAACACTTGCCTATATTCCCTAAGCTTTTTGCGTGCGTGGTCTGTGGGTTTTCGTTGAGTGCGACTGCTTCATTCGAGGACTACAGATACAAACTAGTTTCTATCAGTATTGTTAGTCAGCCATGGCTTTTTTAATGTGGGCTCAATGTAGATCTAGCACAGGCCCGTGAGGGTTAAGCTTGAAGAAAAGAGAGGTGTCTGAACGACGCCGCCTTGCCGTGGAACAAGTTTGTCAAAGAGCCTCTCGCCTTTCTGGCAAACGGTGCGACATACTGGACACAATTAGAGGCTCCAAAAACCGCCCTTAAGGCTCGTTCACACACTTGCAACCGAGTACGACCGAGAGAGACAAGACCGGTTTTTAAGCCTCTTGCGACGTCTTAGGACCAGATGCGCTGCAACGGAGCAGGTCCTAAGACTTCGCAAGAGGCTTAAAGGGACACTGACAGGGCATTTATGCTCGCCGAAGTCTTTAGTCGTACGTGACATATGAGAGCCCAACTACCCAGAACAGAATTTGCGGCTCAAAATTCGGCTTCTTTCCGCCCGAAAACCGCCGATCAAGAACTGGCCGGTTCGAGTCACGCTCTCTCTTTTCCGTGGTCACGGGCTGTTTTCTAAGGTTTCGACGCGATCACCAAATTTAATCAAAGTCGTGGGTCATTGAAGGCACACAATCAATATTAAAAATAGAAAAAAAATATGAAACCCATTTTTTGTGGATCCCAAAAAGCTGAAAATAAGTTGATTGAAAAAAAAAAGGTAGCACAGACAACCGGAAGCATTCTGTGCGTTCACCGCATAATTCTATACATGGCGTCATTTCGCGTATCGTGGGACTAGCGGATGGCAGCGGACGATGGGCGTTGGACCTCTACTTCAGAACTGTCGTTCACGGTACCGGCGACTTCTGTCTTCCTTCGAAAGAGAAATTTCTTACCAATCATAAGAACTGATACTCATCCCGTACGACACGCCCGACCGGCAAGCCGATTGCACGAAGACGTCGCCGAGCCGTCGTCCCCTTCTCATGGCTGAAGACATCGCTCGCTCAAACGTCAAGCACGAAGTGCGTACTTCGAGTTGAATACGCACGCGTAAGGTTACTTTACGAGGCGCGAATGTGGCCTATGCGTGGTGCTGCTCGACTTCAAGCCGGGAGTGCATGTATTGAAGGGAAATCGGCAGCAAACTTCCGACATACAGTCTACCGGCTACATTACTGCACTGAAAGAGTTCCTTCAGTAGCTCAGTGGAAAGACGTCTGCTTCACACGCAGAGGGCACGGGTTCAATCCCTGGTGTAAGTGTACCTTTTTTCATTTTTTTCGAGCATTTTGCAATGTTTACATTTCTTTTTTTACAATTATCGCTGAACAAAAAACAATTGTTGTGGACGATACGTTGCTGAACTAAATGGTATGGATTCTATTTTTGACACCTGCGAACTCAATGTATATCACTTTCCACAAAATGCAAGGAGCATATGAATCGGGTAGCGTCCGCTTTCCGAGCTTCGCGTAACTGTTCTACAGGAATTGCAGCCAGCCATTGATCCTGACCCGTCGATCTTTCAGAAATTTGTGCACTCTGCCGCACACTGCCACTTTCAGATGCAGGACATGTGCGGCAACACCTTGGGAGTATTCTTTTCGGAGCTGATCACGGGAATTCACCACGGCACTCGGGCACTCACTACTAATTGCCAACACTTAAACGTACAAAACAAGTCATCTTGAAGTACAGAATAGCGAGCACAGCGCTCAACAAACAAACGCATTTCGTCTGCTACGCGAAAAAAAACCAAACAAACAACCTTTGCATGGTTGGGTGTAGTTACGTGACTTCCGCCACTCACTGTATCCTCTCCACTTCTGCGTTTCGGTTTCGGTTTCGCGCATTTGCGTTTTCTGGCTTTATTAAAAAAATATGTGACTGTGTAGCAAAATATTAATTGGGTAGTATTCAGACACCATAATGAATCGCCTGACAAAAAAGGGAAAAACTTTTTTGGGGGGTGTCAGTGTCCCTTTAAAAACCGGTCCGGTCTTTGTCGGTCTTACTCGGTTGCATATGTGTGAACTGGCGCTTTATTCTCGCGCACATTTTAAAGTCGCGCGACATGTTACTGTGCCCACGCGATGGCCCCTCAACTGACAGTGCACCGGTCGAGAGATGTGCCAAGACCGAGAGGACTTTTGATGCCTTGGCTGGCCTTCTCAGACACCTTTCTTTTCTTCCACTGTATGGAGAGAATTCTTTTAATAAACCCGAATGTTGTCGGGCAGTACCAATATTTTATATATGCAATTATTCTAAAAGTCGTATAAGAGAAATTCGAGAGTCTCTACAAATTATTAGATCAATCAATATTCGGTTCAAATTCGAAACTCGAATATTCGTGCAGCCTTA
The DNA here is from genome assembly GCA_037355805.1 of Ixodes ricinus. Taxonomy (NCBI): domain Eukaryota; kingdom Metazoa; phylum Arthropoda; class Arachnida; order Ixodida; family Ixodidae; genus Ixodes; species Ixodes ricinus. Next base: position 66,841 of record JAZHYW010025773.1, on the reverse strand, counting down.
CTTATTACACGGGGAAACAAAAAAATAACAAAAACCTTGTCGGCGCACAAATTTTGTGAAAAGAAAAGAGGCCTCGCTCTTGGGATAGCTGGCGGGAGGTTGCTCGTTTCTTACTGTATGGAAATGTGAGATTCTCAGAGAATAGGAAGCGGTGCTTGCACAAGTAAAGATGTGTGCTCGGTATACTACGGTACTAGTCTGTTCTGTTCTTTGTACATCCTCGTCTAAATTCCCTCACCATCTATTCGTGGGGCACATTCCAACTAGCCTGACTTGCAACTGTTTTGTTGTGACATCTGCTTGTTCACGCTGCATACAGAGGGCGCCGGGAGCGTACGGAGACGGGAAGAGGACTTGTTTGGCGTGCCGAGCGACGGAGAGATGTTTGCCGAGGCCGAGGAGCAGTCTCCATTCAAGAAAAGGGGTGGCGCTTTCTCCAGCCCAGGAAAGCTGTTCGACGACGACGAAGACGACGAAGAGGTGACTATTTAATCGTCAGATGCTGACCGTTTTGTTTTGTTTTGTTTTGTCACCCTCATAGCGTTGACAAACCTTTGGCTCCAAGGCAGTGATCTGTAATAATACATAGAATATTTGAAAAATAAAATACATTGCACTCTTGTTGATGGGAGCTTCGCAGAACACGCAGTTCTGCTTAAATCGTAAGAAGTTTGAAATACGCTATGGTACTGGTTTGTAGTAAAGATTGAAATAGCAAAAATATGCATATAGAAAAGCAGAGAGTAAGTATGTTTCTAGTACTGGTACAGGCACCTGAGGTGCGGTAGAAGCTTACGGTGTCCGAGACAAGGAATGTCCTAATTTTAAAGAAGCTCCTGTAATCATTTCTTTCGAAGCGTTTCTAGTCACTTAAGCTAAAACTCACTTGTTGGCCATACTGGCCACCTGACTGTCAGTGTTACGTTACAAGCAATTCGCTAAAAGTCTAGAGAACGTGCTTTGCAAAACGGTTGGACGGCAGTTGTAGTGAGGCAGCTAGTCTCCTACTGGCAGGGTCACGTCATGGTTGGGCCAGCCATGCGCCTCAATGCCATGGCACTCGTGCTTTGGCTCATTATTGTCAAGCTGTACCGTTTTGCATAAGCATACCACGAGAAGCAACTGAGGTGGCAGAATATCTTCATTAGCTTGGAGGGCAATAAAACTATTTTTTTCATAGGTGCTGAAAACGAATTACAGCTAATTTTTTTAAAGTAACCATTTTTAATTCACATTAAATGTAAGAGTTGTGTGAAAATATCCATATTCGATTTGTAGTCAAAACTTTGATGTTTGCACACTTCTATCGAAAAGCGTATGAACATACAGATTTTATTGTGTCACAGTCGGATGCCTTTATAATGAATGCCTGCACCACAAAAATGCCTATTTAACAATGTAAATAATAATAATCTTTTATTTTTTCCTTTTTCATTACAAAACGAAAAAAGGTGGAAAAGAGAGAGACAGCTGCTACTGCAGCTTGGCGAGGCCTAGTTTTCATACACACCTTGGTGGAAAAACAGCGGAAAATAAAAATACGCTATAGACCCAAAAAATCAAATATATTACACCAGCACACCACTGCAATCATTATACTTGTTTATGTAGAAAGATAACTAAAAGACATATGGCCACTCAGATAGAAACAATTTTAGAACACATGCGTGACACTACACGGTATCATATAGAAAATGGGACTGTAGTATTATGTCCGCTAACATTCGATTGGACTTTCCAAATGTGCAGACATCATTTGCTTCAAGTTCATTTAGTAAAGATGGCAACACATACTTTAATAATGTAAAACCATAATTAGTGCAGGGTGTTGAAACATTCCAGGTGTCGCCATGGCGGGTAACATATTTATGATCTAACTTAGTTAGTAAACATGACAGCGCAAAAATGAAAAAAGTATTGTGTTTTAAGGCTACATTATAAGTCACCAACAACCGAAACTTGTGCAGCTGTTCAATAGGAATTACATGATGCATGAAAAAGAGTTCCTTAGAAGGATGCAAAAAAGAAACATTTGAAACAATTTTAATAGCCCTCTTTTGGGTTAGTATAGTAGTCTTGTTAAGTTATGTTTTGTTGTTTGGCCCCAAACTAAATGACAATATACATAGTGAGTATAAACCAAAGAGTAATATGAAAGTAATTTTACACTTGTTTGAAAGACATAACGGTTTTTCAAAGGAGACAAATAGATTTACTAGCTTTTGTATGAACATATTCAACGTGCTCATTCCGTGATAATGATTCAGTGAAAAGTACACCCAGTGTTCTTACCGACTTTACCACCTCTAGTGTTGATGAGTCTAAGGTTATTTGAACTGAATAAGATATTTGTCTACTTCGAGGTCGAAATAGCACACATTTAGTCTTTTCAGAATTTATGTTTAGTCCATTTACTACTTTGGTCGGTGTATTTGGTATTATGACCACCACAACAAATTTATGTTTTACAAATACTCCTTTTTAACGAATAGAATCTAGAACTCCACAAGCCATAAACGATGACTGATGTCATGGTGTGAACAGATTAAACAAGACTAATGTTTATTTTATCAGCCATTTTATTGATAGGGACATGGCAGTTTTCGTGTACAAGCCGTCCAACTTCTGATATTGAGAGCGTCCTCCTTGAAGTGAGGTGTGCAATCAGACTCGACTCTACGCTTCGAAAAAATTTTGTACCACTCGCACATACGTCAAAGTGACGTACAGTAAAACCTTGTTAATTCGGATCTGACGGGACCGGCAAAAATGTCAGAATTATCCGAAAGTCGAAATATTGAAAGGACAAAGAAAACTGCACAAAAACGTTTCCTTGTGACATATAGTACTTTATTTTGAGAAGAAATCTGTTATTGCCACCTGCATTCTGGACAACATTTGGGCAGAGACCCTTGGCGTGGTCAGGTGCTCCACCGCACTCGCACTGTCAGAGCTGCGCATCCCGTGTGCTGACGATCCACCGCAGCGAGGCCTTTTCTAGTTTCGGGTGCGCCGCCTTCCGCAGCCGCTTTCTTTTGCATTGAACTTCTCACTCTTGAAAGCCTGTAGGATCTGGGCCTCATTTTTCACATACGTGGTCAAAATGCTTCTCTTGACATCGTACCTTTCCATCACTTGTTGTCGAGAGACGCCGTCCTTCAAGGCCCTCAGTAGTTCCACTTTCGTTGCTAAATTCTTGGACTGGTACTTCTGCCGCTTCGTTGGCGGTGCAGAGCAAAACTGGTGTGAAACAACCGGAAGAGCGAAGAACTGTGGAAAAAAAAAACGGAAAAACCATGTGTGCACCTCGGATGGATAGCGGACATACCCTTTGGAATAGGCGGTAGCTTACGCCACCTGCCAGGTCGTCCGAATTAACCATAGCGCGCCACACTGGCTCCGCATTAATGAGCGTTTAGTGCCATTGACTAATACCGTATTTACTCGCACAATGAACGCACTTGCGTAATGAACGCACCCCCCAAGTGGGCTCTCAAAATTTCGACTTTTTTTTTCACTCTCGTATTAAACGCACCTCAACTCGGACGCCAAAATTGTGACCCCCTCCCCCAACGCGCGCGAAATGAACACTCTTTTTTATCCTGGTGCAGCGAGGTCGCGAATGCATGGGCAGCGTGGGCGAAAAAAGCGCTTTGCAAAAGTCGTTAAAAAGAAACAAAATAAAGTCCAAGGGAAGCAAAAAAAAAAAAACATGAAAAAAATCTTTTTTTTGCACAGCGCAGTCTGGATTTTGGGTTGCGCGCCGCGCTCAAGGAGATGAGGAAGCGGAGAAGCCCTCGCCTAAGCAAAGCGCGCATATTGAAGGCATCCTGCCCTCGCCTCCTCTTCGCACTTTAGAAAGAGAAGCGAGAAGCCCTCGAAATGAACGCACTTTTCTATCCTGGTGCAGGGAGGTCGCGAATGCATGGGCGTGGGTAAACAAAACAACTTGCAAAAGGCGGCAAAAAAAGAAAAAAAAGCTGAACCAAGAGAAAACAAAAAAAAAAACATAAAAAAAGGCTTTTTCTTGTTTTTTTTTTTTTGCACAGCGTAGTTTGGTTTTGGGGTTGCGCGCCGCGCGCAAGGAGATAAGAAAAAAAGCGGAAAAGCCCTCGCCTAAGCAAAGCGCAGCGCAAAAGAAAAAAAACGGATGCAAGAAAAAAAAAATACATAGAGGAGCTTTTTTTGTTTTTTTTTGCGCATCGCAGTTTGGTTTTGGAGGCGCGCGCCGCGCGCAAAGAGATAAGAAGTTACGTCGATTTTTTCGGGATAAAAGGTCCGTTCATTATGCGAGTAAATACGGACGCAAAAATTTACTTGCGCCTAACGAACGCCCCCCCCCAATTTTGCATCGATTTTTCGGGAAAAAAAAGTGTGTTCATTCTGCAAGTAAATACTGTAAACATGTTTGACGGGACCAGATCGGTAGTTCAAATTATCCGAATTTCCAAATTAACGGGAGTTGAATTAACGAGGTTTTACTGTATAGGCACCTTTATGCTGCTTCACCATTCTGCAATAGATTTTCAGGTTTTTCGCCCTTTGCACCAAAAAACCGGATTACTCAGCGCTGCTCCTCCCTGGTGCACACTTTCAAGGGCGCCGCTATTTTGAGAGATTTGCGGTTACATGAGATTTTTTAGTAGGATGCTGGGCCGGCGTGTGCAGCTCTCATAAATGGATGGATATTTGAAGCGGAGCGGTCTATCTTGATTTTCTTATAACTGAATCGATGTTCATATATCCGCCCACTTCCATCTGGGTCTAGATGCGAGAAGCATGTTCTGATTGAGCTGCAAGTTCCCTCCCACGACACCATAATCTAAGCAATGGGACCACACAGAAACGGACCCTATGTCGTGCAGGTGCAGCACTACACGATAGCTTTCATTTCTCATACGTTGAATTTTTTGTGCCGGACCTGTACAACGAAGAGAGTTCTACAACAAACATGTTTTGTGGTCCCGTATAATTCATTACAAAGGCATTTGACAGCAATCTAGCGAAGATGTTTCTTGAAAGAACCAACTTTGTACAATAGAGGGGGGGGGGTCTCCTGTGCTACCTAGAAATTGGGAACAAACACCAGAAAACTGACCTATGCCTCTCTTTTGCAGGGGGACCTGTTTGGCGACGTTCCGCCGACAAAGGAGCGGGCCCCCAGCACGAGTGAGCAATCCCTTTACCGACTCGCTGCAATGTGTCGAGGCAGATGCCCCACCCTAAACGGGCTGCGCGTCAGTTGGTGCTGCAACGGTCTCATTTTTACCACTTTTGGATAGAGTTGTTGTCGGGCACGTGCCAGGTCGAACCACCGGTTCTTATCGGGGTGCGACGTACCGGGTCGACTAAAGTTTCTTGCCCTCGCGAGGATAGTTTTCGGTTGTACCATCCCCACTTCGATTGGTTGGCCGTGGTTATTGGTGATACATTGCCATTTTTGGCACAGGTAGAAAGCGCTCTTCTTCAGTGCCACCTGAAAAGGTAAAGTTTCCCTAGGCTGTCAAGTTTTTCTTTTTTAATCTTAGCGCTACCTTCTGCAGCAGTCTCCTTGCTGCTCCGGAGGCATGCACGAGCGAGTTCGTTTCAGAGATTTTCAACCTTTTAGTCTTTTTCTGCTAGGGGAATCCAAATTTTGCGATTGAGTTGACCCGAGCAAGGATGAATTGAAGGTGTGTCATTTGGCAATCGTACGGGGCGTCGGCCGATCTGTATTTAATTTGTAAAATGGTTCCCTAAAACTGTTAGCAACTGTTTCACTGTAGCTGTTAATTATTGCGGAATAAGATGGAGTTGGAATTTCATATTTTAATCTCTTCTGAAGTACGGTCAGTTATTGGCTCACCGTTTTGCTTTTCCAGCCGCTCGGCCGACGCCGCAGTTCACCCAGAGCGGGAAAAAGCTTCCGGCTGGGGCACGGTCCATGCTCGGAGGTATGCTTGTCTCATCTCTGTGTAGCTGCTTTGTTGATGCTTTCCTTTAGGATGGACTGCCTTCTTCCAGCTTTTATTTATCATTTACGATTAATCTGGAGAAAATCGGGGTCTGGTCTGGAGGAAAATAATGGGGCTTCCGCAGATGCTACAGTCAAATCAGCTTAAAACAAACCCAATTATAACAAGTCCACGTATAACGTAAGTGAGCTTGTTATAGGTAAAGTACTATAAATTAGGGGTGTGCGAATACTCGAATATATGAATTCGAATCGAATAGAAAGTTCCCGAATAATTCGATTCGCGAATCGAATTCCTAGTATTCGGTCACTCGAATATTCAATATAATCGGCCAAAGACGCGCGGTCGGCGCGTAGCTGACAACAAAGCCGTTTTTTGTCCCGATGTAAGCGCCGTGATGTTAGACAGACCATGCGAGAAACACCTCTTGGTCCTACCATTCCACAAAAATCTAACGCACAGGTTAGAAAAAAAGTAAAGTAACGAACGCCACGAACTTTATAGCTCGCAGATTTACTCACGATCGTGACACAATCTACCCTTGAATCACAACCGAAACATCCCGTTTGCGCCGCTCGCTCCATGCCTAATTCTTTTCACGAGTAATGCCCCTCGTTTCAAATTGAAGCGCCGATGTAGAACACACTTGCCGCACTCACAGAAATCGGCGACTGCACGATCACAGAAAGAAAACCACGTTAACCACGCCGATGAAACCAGCCGAGTTATCGTCGTCGTTCTTTTGGAACCGCAAGCCGCAAATTCTGATTCGGAACGAAACGGAACGGAAAAATAGTGTGCCTAGATTTGAGAGGGTTTCCAACCGTTCGATAGCCGCATTTGAATTACGAACTGCGAGAAGGTGACGAAAAGACGAAAGCTTCGATCGGGATCGGGCAGGCAGGGCAGGCGTCGTCGCTCTTCTGTTTGTTCGCCTTCTTTCCACGCGACAACACAACACATGCGCACTTACGACCAATCTGCGCTGGAGCCGTCTCCGTGGTTTCAGTTTGGCTTGCTCCCTCTTTTAAATCAAGGCTCTCTAAAACAGGATAGATAGACGGAAGAATCGATGCATAGCGGCAGTTGGACGATGACTTGTGCCACCTAACCACATTTTTTTAATGCGAATAGCATTCTTTGGATACTTCACGCACTTTTCGTCTATGAACTATCTATCTATCTATCTATCTATCTGGCTATCTAACCTCTTACGCCGCGGGTCGATAAATAAATAAAAAAGACCGGCGCCGGCGGAATTCGAACCGTTGACCCTTTGATCAGCAGGCAGACGCGCTAACCACAGAGCTATGAAGGCAGTCATTCAACGCACTCTAAACACCTGTTTATATCTTTACCATCGCGCGCGTTCCATGCACGAGGGCTCATTCCGCTCTCGTGAGGCTTAGCACGGCCCCTAGCTCACCCTCTCCCGCGCTCGGGAGAGGGTGATGTAGCGGCCGTGCTCACCCTCACGAGAGCGGAATGAGCCCTGGTGCATGGAACGCAGCGCGCACTGGTAGCTGTGACAGCGCTGTAAAGCGCGTCCTATGGTAAAGATATAAACAACCGTTTAGAGTGCCGTTGGTTGAGACTAGCTGAGACGCCAGAAAGTCTGGTCGGTACCATTTTGAGTGTTTGTGCGTATGGCGCGTGCTTTGCTCGCCTTCCTAAGTGACACAAACGCACGTGCTGGGCTGCGGAGATCGTGCGCAGGGCTGTGAAAGTGTCAACAAATTTAGAATCGCCTCAAGAGTGGGCTGGCGTATCTAGAGTGTGCCGGCCACCTGACGAACGCGCATAACTCCGCACCGTTTGATGCTATTCGCATTAACGTAGATAATCATTCCCAAAGGATGGGTTCTGCTGATTTTTTTTCTTACTTCAAATTATTATGTTTAAGCCTGTTTACTCAGATTTAACACCCATCTGTTTATTTATGTGAAATAAAGTCCCGGGTGCCCTTTTTTTCCTTAAAATGGAGACCAAATATTGCAAAATGCCCCTTTTCTGAGATATACAAATATAAAAAAAAACAATTTGCGGTGTTAGGTTGTGTTTTTAACGAGAAAAAACAGGCACGCGTGGCTGTAACTTTGGTTTTTTTGTGACGTTTAGGGTAGATAGATTATGTTTGCACCGATAAAATTGGATCTTTAGTGCCCAACGTCCAACAGCAACTGCTTTTTTTTTCACCAGAACTTCTTTTACATTCTAGCGTTTGTTCCGTACAAGATGCATATTCTGCACCAGGCGCATACTACTCTGCACATATAATAATCTCATTCGCAGCACACTTTGAAAAATTCCTACAAATAAAATCACTATTCAATATTCGATTCAATATTCGGCTTTTTTTTCTTGATTTGATTCGGTATTCGATTCGGAAACTACTATTCGGTATTCGCTCACCCCTACTATAAATACAATGTACTTTAGTACAAGTACTTTCTAAAGGGACACTGACAGGGTACTTTTGCATGCCAATGTTTTTCATTTGAAGATGACCTACGAGAACCCAACTACCCAAAACACAATTTGCGGCTCGAAATTCATAATCTTTCCACCCGAAAACCGCTGGTCGAGAATTGGCTGGTTTCAGGTGCACTCTTTTCCACGATCACGTGCTATTCAAGCTGATGCATACCACACATATTCAAAGTCGTGAGTTATCTAAGGCACACAGTCAATATTAAAAACAAAAAGGTATACCTATGAACCCCATTTTTTATGGCTTCCAAAAAACTGCAAATACGTTGATCGAAAAACATTGTTGTACAGATCACAGGAAGTAGATGTATACAGTAATCCCCCTGTTATAACAAAGTCAACGGGACGGCAAAAAAAATTATATATTATCGGTAATTTGATCAAAGCGACAGGGCCAAAAAATCAGCGCCAAGACCCTTGAAGGTGGACAGGAAACTGAGGAACACTCTGCCCGTATACTTAGTCAAACAAACCTTGGTAATGAACAAGTGGAAGCTTTAACGAGTAAAAAAATAATTAAGTGGAGTTTGCCGAGAATTTTATCTGGGCATCAGTGCTCTTTGAACTGCTCCAGGCACCGCAAGAATGCCGTCACCGACGCTGCATTCTACTTTGTTTCGAAGCAACCGTAGGATGTTTCGCATCTCCGGAGTCGTCGGAGCTTCCCGAGGTTTACCCTGGCCGCAGGCAAGGTCTACGATCGCGGCATCTGTAGCAGGAGCAACGATGAAAACGTCCGCATTGTTAAGCGAGAACGAATCAAAGTGATCCTCGGTGGCTTTGTCAACATGTTTTTACACATTCCTGTAGAGAGTGTTGCAGCTCTGGAAATAATGCAGGCATGCTCGCGAGAGAAAATCAGACATGCACAGAACAGTTGGCAATCTTTCATTTTCGGGTTGTGGGCGCGCTTTCTCTTATATGAAAAACTTTTCGAACCCGTCAAGTACGCCTTGCTTGTTCAGCAAAACGGTGGATAGTATTGAACAGCCGATGCCGGAATGTCGAATTCTTTGGCGATTTTGAACTTGGACCAGCCACTTTCCTCATCCTCGCAGAACTTAGTAAACACTTCTACTCTTCCATGCGACGCAGCACGCTGTACGCCGCAGGCGCGTGCCTAGGGGGGCTACCGAAGGAATGATCCCTCCGAAGTCCATTGGCTTCATCGCTTCCTTGGCTTGATTCCGACGGGAGTCGGGCAGCGTCGGCCGCAGGCGCCGTGAAGTACCGTTGGAACGTGGACGCTGCTTCCTCTGCTCCCTGCCCACGTTGGCGCATAAGCATCAGAAGCAGCGCTGTGCACGCTCTGCGTGCAGAGCATGCAGGAGGAGAAGGGGATGCAAGACTGTGTTCCAAATCTTACTCAAATGGATCTGAGTTACTCCGGTGGATCGTGTCACGTGGCAACACAGATTGAAAAGCGCTGGACGCGGGGAGGTTTAGAAACGCCAAGGTACAAAACCCTTACCCTGGAGTAAGATCGAGTACATTTTGGAACACGGCCCAAGGGTCTCCGTGCGCCTCTGTAGTAGGCTTGCGTTTTCGGCACTGTGGCCTTCGTACTAAGCGTAAGCGGCCGTTGTCTGTCGTTCGTGACATTCTGCTGGAGGTGCAGGGTAACGCAGCCCATACAGTGTACCCCTACGAGGGCCCGCAGTGCTGGCCCGCTCCTCAGCGAAAGACTTGGAGGAGCAAGCCGACGCACGAGGAAGCCGCCGCACTCGAGGCAAGTCCCCGGAGTTTGACAAGACCAGCCGTGACCACCCCACCCGTCGTCGTCCTACCCGTCACTGCACGTACGCCCGCGTCCTTCCGCGGTGAGCTTTTTGAAGACGTCGAGGACTGGCTACAGCAGTACAAACTGAGTGGCCCCTATACAACCGATAGATGGAAGAACAGCACCTGCAGAATCTGTACTTTCGTGCCAGAAGGAAGGGTCGGGCACTGGTTTGAGAATCACGAGACCTCCTTGACCTCGTGGGCCGCCTGCAAGGACGTGCTGAAACAGATGTTCACCAGCCAACATCGATGGGAGAGGGCCGAAGACCTTCTTCGAAAGCAAACCCAGGGCCCCAACGAAACCGTCAGAGCTTCAATGTGGACGTCTTGCACCCATGTCGATCCTTAGGCAACGAACGAAAAGAAGCTGCGAATTCTTATGCATGGGGTGAAGAATGAATCGGCAATACGGCGCTCTGCTCTTTATCTGCCATGCTTGTCATCTCGAATATTCGGTCTAGAATGTTCGGGAAGAGCTAGGCGAGACTGACTAGGCAAGGTCATTCTGGCCTCCTTATCGTTTACCGTAAAACCCCGCGTATAATACGAACCTGCGTATAATACGAAACAATATGAGGACAGCAAAAATATTCCGCATAAAGTACGACCCAGGAAGTCTTAAGAAGAATGTTTATTTGCGTCATAATTGAACCTTAATCACTGTCATAACGTCCATCAGACTCCTTGTCAGACACCTCCAGTGCCGTCGAGCGCATTTGAAATCCCGCACTTCTTGAAAGGGCGAGCGACCAGCGGACCAGCGTGCGCCGATGCAGTGAAAACCCGGCAGCGGTGCATAAAGCGAGCAACCCAATGTCGGCTTGCCAAAGTTCTCGTGCAGCAGCTCGATGTTTACGGCGAGGTGCCGTTCACGTTGCTCTTTTACAAAGTCGCTGAGACTTGCCTCGACGTCGACGGACACGCCATTCTTTGGGCTCCTAAAGCTTCTTCTCGTTCCGTTGCACGCGAACAGAGCTTGCTTTTGTCGTCTCCATCCGCGGATGCTGCCTTCATTTACGGCGAATTGTCGTCTGGCAGCACTGTTGCCGATGTCCTCCGCAACAAAAAGGACTTTTGAAGGCGGTCGATTATCGTTTTCGCGCCGACGGCCATTTGCCGAGCCTCACTGTGGACGGATGGTGGCGCCTCGAACATTGCGATTTTAATGATGATGATAGCTGTTTTGAGTGCCTAATTGCTTCGAAACTGAAACTGTGTCAAACAGCGTTAGATTGCGCCTCATCGAAGCTGAAAATTGTTGGGACCCGCGTATAATACGAGCCGCAAATTTTACATGACAAAATTTGAAAAAGACCTCGTATTATATGCGGGTTTTTACCCGCATTTTCTAGATGAACGAAGAAGCGTATCTTCTCGATCATGCATGCGGCAATAAGAATGTCCGATATAGTGAAGATAATGCATACAGTGAAGTGGAAATGAGCTCGTATACTGTCGAGACCGGTTATAACAAAGTCGCTACTATCCGCTATTTCGTCATAACCGACTTCGGTTGACGAAGTGCAAAAAGGAATTGGAAATCGTGATCGCTTCGCTGTAGCCGCTATTTCGGTATAACCAACTTTGTTATAACCGGTCTCGACAGTATTTATTGGTTGAGGCATTTGATTATATTAAAAATATTTTTCTGAAGTCTGACTTCCTTGTAGGGACATTCCACCGTATGAACAATCAATGTTTGAATTTACGAGAGTTCTGTAGTTGTTATCAGTGTTGGCTGAACCTTGCCTATTCTCAAGTCGTGCTCCATGTAACAGGTTCTGGTCCACCCCCTGATGCGATCCGAATCAAAGCCGTCGGAAGTCAAAGAAAATGCTGTTCGGGCTCAGGCAGCTGCTGTACCTAAGCTCCCACCCAGAGCATCGAGTACAGACGAAGAAGCGTTTTCTGATCACTCTGGTGAGTTTTCTCAGTTGGCTACAGCCCTTTTCATATTTTGCAAACCTCCTTTTGTTTGATAGGCCTTTTGCAAATAATTTGTGGCATTTTTGTTCACTTGTGGTTTTGCGAAGTAGGATTAACCTTGCCTAATCTAAATCTGGTACAGTTTCCTGTCCAAATTAATGGGATCTCAAATACTTCAGTCTAGACAGTTTCAGAATAGGCTATGAAACTGACCACAAACACATTCTTCAGAATGTTTCCACTGTACAAATGCTCGTGTCATTGGAGCCAGTATGTAACCAAAAATTGTGGAGTCGGGAATTTCAGAAAATCGTCCCAAACGTCATTTTCGTTACAGAATTCAAAGGCATAGGCTTAGTAACAATGTGCCTTTAAAGGAAACTTTGGTCAGTATGTTAAAATTTGGGATTACGACTGTTTTCAGCTCGGTCAGTGTACATGAATTGCTAGGTATAATTTTTTTTATGTTGTTTGTAGTTTTATAAAAGTCGCGGCTCAAAGTTCTTTTATAAAAGTAGCGGCTCAAAGTTCGGTTCCGGCGCCTATGGGGAAACCGAAACTATCTGCTAGAGAGGGATGGCAACACTGATCATCAGCTGTACGGCCGCAATATGACGTCACGGTGGTGCTGCGGTGTGCGGTACGACAAGTGGAATTAGCCGCAGCACCACCACGACGTGACATCACGGTAATGATGTAGTACGCGTCGCCCATTGTTGCTTGACTAAAAGCTAACTGGCTTACCACCTCCTAAAGAGCAGCTCGTCGCATATTTAAAATCGGTTTTAGTGGAGTGCGCAGCTTCACTTTGACGTAATATTTCGGCTGTGATTATGTTTGGTGCCACTAAAGTGATACCCAGTCGTTTATTTTGGTTTCGTCTTCGACCGAACTTGCCCTTTTGAGCTGTGCCTTGTTCAATTCCTTGTGGCTCATTTTCAGACGAGGAGAATGGCTTGTTTAAGGATGCCCCCAAGGTCGTTCAGCGGCAGCAGAGTGAAAGGGAGGAGCGTCCAGTTCCGTCTTCCAGCGGCCTCTTTGACACCCAGGCCAGCAAAGGTACTGCCATTGAGTGCAGACATGGACGGGTTCACGCAGAAATTTGGTTAGAATATTGTGAAACGTCTCTTGCATCTTGAGCTCACCTTTAAGCCAACCTAATGAAGGCCAGTGCTCTACTGAGCTGAAGTGTCACTACGTATTGAAGGTTAGAAGTTCTATTATAATTTATAGAAGAGCTGCGACTGTCATTCTAATAGACGTCGTGCAGTGCCCCTGTGGCACCAGAAGGGGTTGTTGGTAATGGCTGGATAGAACCGGCTGTAGCAGACTTCCGAGGCAGCGCAGGCGACGGCAGGCTGCACTACGCTGTCTCTCCCTCTTCAGCGTTGCGTTGTAGATGGTGCAGGAAGAACATGCGGGACGTCCCTATTGTTCATTGCATGCATGTGGCCCTTGGGGATTTTTGCAAATGGTTCCTAAGCAAAGAGAGGTAATTCTGCAATGCACGAGAAATTTACAGATCTGCCTCTGCGACTCTAAAGGGGTCTCAAAAGAAAATGTGTCTGCAACGGATTTTAGTTTTCTTTATATTCATGAAACTGCAAAGACATTGATTCCCAAGTATTATGATGAAATTTTGACTCTGCATTTTATAAACCGCAATTAAAAATTGTGTTTTTGGACTTGCTGTAACGACTATGCGACACCCTACGGCAGCATGAGTAGCAAAACGTCATGGTAGCGGTATGTGGAAAGGTTGAACAGATATTTAATCTTCAAATAACAAATTGGGAGTGATAACAGGGTGTATAGCGACCGGGAAAAACCAGGAATTGTCAGGGAAATTTTAATTACCAGGAAAAATCAGGGAATTGTCAGGGATATTGTCAAGAAGCGAGCCCAGTCAGTGAAATTGAGCCGGTAACGCCTTCGAGTGCCCTGAGTAAAGACTTGAGGACTTGAGGGCAGAGTCACAGGCAATAAATTTTGCTTAGAGCGAAGCGCGGGCTCTGCTCACCCGCCATGTCCAGTGAAACCCGTTCAGAGCGAGACTCCACGTACAGCGAATTATTCTCAATATCGAACTCACGGAAAATTTAAATAAAAATGCATGTAAAAAGTACTTTTTATAACGAACTACATATTGGCTATATCGAACTTTTCCCCCGGGAAGGCTTCCAAAAATGTGCAAACAATCGTCTTCTAGTCGGTCCCTTCACCTAAAAAATAATCTAGGAAAGAAAGAAAATTCCAAAAGCTCACACAGCGAACAAAATTGACAAAGAGAAGTGATTCAGAAGGGGAGAAAGCTAAAAAAAAAACACTGCACGACACACACACAAAAAAAGAAAACCTTCATCCCAAAGCGGTTGCCTACGAAGAGAAGTAATTAAGAAGGGCAGATGAGAAAAAAAAAAAACTCTGCACGCATGCAAAACAACAAAAAAAAACACACAGAAAAACAACACTTTTTTGGCGCTTTGTTACAAGGTGGAAGCGAAGAGATCAGAGAGAAAGGGAAGCTCTCGCCTTACAACAAACGCATCGTGAAAGTTCGTTGTAAATGTCAAGTGAAAACGTGTTTTTGTTTGTAAACAAGGTGTTAGTTAATTACACCTATTCAGACGGGGTCCCAAAGTTTTCAAAGAAAACTGTTGAAGGGACCCCTTGGTAATAAAGGGTTAGTCAGCGATCAAGTTGGCACCATTATATATAAAAGAGAAAAAAATTGGAGAAAAAAATAAAGCCGTACAACTCCCTAACGCCGAATTAGAGCGCAGCTCTTGAGGAGGAGGGGAAGGCACGGGGGGGGGGTCACGTGCCCGTCACGTGACCTCGAGGAGGGGGGGGATTTTCCCGCTATTAGCGGGGAAAATTTTCCGCTAGATGTAGCGGATCCGCTAATTTAGCGGGAAAATTTTCCGCGATTTAGCGGGGAAAGTTTCCCGCTAGATGCGGGGAAAAATTTTCCGCTAGATCTAGCGGGGAAATTTCCGCTAGATTTAGCGGGAAATTTCCTAGATTTAGCGGGGAAAATTTCCCAATTTAGCGGAAAATTTCCGCAGATTAGCGGGGAAAATTTCCGCAATGGCGGGGAAAATTTTCCGCTAGATTTAGCGGGGAAATTTCGCTGTTTGCGGGGAAAATTTCCCAGATTAGGGGGAAAATTTTCCCAGATTTGCGGGAAAATTTCCGCTAATTTAGCGGGGAAATTTTCCGCTAATTTAGCGGGGAAAATTTTCCGCTAGATTAGCGGTTCCTGATTTAGCGGGGAAAATTCGCTAGATTTAGCGGGGAAAATTAAAAAGGATGGATTTGCTATATCGAACTACTTGTATATCGAACTGATGTAGCGTTTCCTGCTGTTCGTTATAAACGGGTTTCATGTAGAGTGTGCTACCCGATGCAAAGAGAACAACTGACAAATCCAGTCCAAGCCTTGGATAGGATCGAATTCAGAGCGCGACACTACGCTAGGTCTAGTTAGAGCTCTAGATTTAGTAGCAAATGGGAAAGCCGCAGAACCCAATCTGATCCAGGCCTTAAGCCAAACGTATCTGAAAGTGCATCTGGCGGCCATGTTGCCATTTGGTTATTGACGTGTATGGTTGAGCGTCGTGTTTTCATCGTGTTTCCGAAAGTGGCCTCTTCTGCTGACGATGTGTCGGCGGCAAGAAAGTGCTTGTCTAATGCGGACTGGACGAACCCTCGGAACATGCAAGTTGAATTAAGCCCGTGCGAAATGATTGTTACAGTGCTGAATGCTCAATGCCTTGGTGATGTAATGGTCTTGTATATCCGCCTCTAGAGTGGCTCAGGGAATTCCACCTGAAATTGTCAGGGAAAACCTGGAAAAGTCAGGGAATTTCAAAAGAATAATCTGGCTAGACACCCTGGATAAAGACGTTGGGTTATTTCTTGGCATTCTCATTACTGTCGAGACCGGTTATAGCGAAGGCAACTGGAATGGGAAATCACTTCGCGTTATATCCGCTATTTCGTTATAACCAACTTCGGTTATAAACGAAGTGCGAAAGGGAATGGGAAATCGTGGTCGCTTTGCTGTAGCCGGCTATTTCATTATAACCGACTTTCAGTATACAACCGGTCTCGACAGCATAGTTGGACACCACCGCATCACGTGATTGGGATACAGTTTCGGTTCTCAAACATATCCAGGCCTTTTGGTCGTTTGGTAAGCAAAGTAATCATGCTGTTTGTCCCGCCGCGGCTCACATTTGTCGTGGAATGCAGTTGACGAACCTCGTTGTGGATTAGAATTATAATAAAACAGAAAAGTGAAGCAATATAAAATATTCTCAGAGGATTTCAGTCTAGAACTTCGCAAAATCACTAGGAAGGAGGGAAGCACATGCGTGACCTCTCGACTGTCGGCACATCAGTCTTGAGCCGCCTCATTTTGACGGGTGTGGTCCTAGGACGTTGTACTAGTTTTCCCTGGTTTTCCCACAGACCGGCTGCGAGCTTTCCATAAGTTTTCTTTTACCACTATCTTCCTCGGCAGCAACTTGACATGCCTTTTTTTTTTTTTTTTTTTTTTTGAGCTCACAAAAGCGATTCAATTCGCTTATTTTTACAGCCTTCTCATTCTTTTTGTTTGAGCGGATGAGCAATTATATGATTGAAGCGAGAACGTATTTGCTGCTCGTCATTTGACAATCGGTATCAGGACCTGGCTCGAGCGATCAAACTTGCAAACAATTCCCCTCACACTCTCCTCTGTAACACAACATACAGTAGCACAAACAACCTAAGGTGTCGACGTGCGGCTCGAAACCTAGCCTAAAGCCGACCATGAAGGTCGGCCATCTTACGAGTATCTGAGCATAACATCAGACGTCGGATGTCGTCCATTGACTTGCGTGAGTGATATCATTATGGCACCTCTGTTGGAGCGATATCTGACGCTCTGGCTTCGCCCATAGAGTTTCGGTCTACGTCGCCATCTTGCGCAGACAACAAGAATTCCTTATACAGAGACCAAATCGTCTGCTTCTTGTGCAGTTGTGGTGACATCAGAATAATGACAAGCTTTGATTGGAAGGATTCTGGGTAGACCTCAGTGCTAGATGCCTTGAGGTCTACCTACTATTTTTTTTCAATCGACCAATAAGAGCTCGGCGTTCTGACACCACCGCAACCCCTGCGCAAGATGCGGACAAGCTTGCCCTCCGCATTGGTTACCTATCGGGATGTATTTGTAGAACTGAGAGGGAAGCTCCCAGGGAAACCGAAATTGTCTTTTTTATGCCTTTAAATAAATCTCGACCATCGAAAGATTGAACGGGGGTCGTATAACAAAGGACAAAGATTAAGATTCAGCATTCTGGAAAGACGTTTCATGACCCCTTTAAGACCTGTGGTTTGCCATAATGGCGTTAGTATGGTTTTCTCTAAAACAAAGTTATGCACTCATATTGGTATCCGTAAGCGTGCGCATCTACTAAGCATGCGTTTTTAAATTTAATTATTTTATAAGATGAGTTGCTGGATTAACTGCCTTCTGTAAACCTGGTCAGCTGGTAGTGCCATTTCCGAAGAATGATGCCACCTTGAAAGCCCTGCCTGTTAGATTCCTCGGTCTGCCAAATCGCAGAGGAAAGCAGCTCACTTGGAGCAGCGGACATTGGCGCAGCTTAACCCTTACGCTCGTTTCGCATTTCCCTAATTCATAGCAGCGCCTGCTCCTGCCAAGCCCGCACACAAGACATTCTCTGCGGGCGGGCTGTTTGACGAGGAGGAGGAGGACGACCTCTGGGCACCCGTCAAAAAGGTTTGTGCGGTGACGTTTTACAGGGACAACTGGGAACCTCCACGGGAAATGGAGCCCTTCGCAAAAATGCCCTGTGCTTCGAGCGTGCACGTGCAGCCAGAGCATGCTTTGAAAAGCAACCAGTGCCTGCTGGAGGCCAGGCGTTCAAAAGAGACGCTTTGACAGTGGCTGTAGCCGACACCCCGTTGTGTTGGCGCAATTGTGCGACCGTCTGAGCAGACAAACTTGCACGCCGTATGACTAGACCTTGGAAAGTTTGTAGTGGCTTCGAAGAATGAGACTTCAGGTTACGGCGCATTAGGGGGCTCTGTCGTAGATGGAGTACGGGTCCGGTACTGGGGCGGAAATAAGAGTGGAAGCGAAAATGGCATGCAAATCCTAAGACTTATGCTCAGGATGAGACACAGAAACGACACCGACGCCACAATTATAGCTAATTACGCAAGTGCCAAGCTGCTGTCGCCGTGACTCACGTTATGCAATAGCGTAAATGCACTTGAATATTTTTTTCTTGGATGCCATCTTGAACAGACTGCTTGATGTGGCCAGACAAAAAAACATTGCTATTAAGAAAGAAAAAAATGGTTAAGGTGCAGGCAAGCTGGTACATATTAATCGTGGTTTAAACCCTGAGAGTAGGATAGAAACCTAACGACAAATTATAGAAGGGACAGAAGAATGTGAACAGGCAGACAACATCAGCATTAAGACGCTGTCTGTCCACTTTCTTCTTTTCCTGCTACTTTGACTTGACATTTCCTTTCCAGTCTCGGAGTTTAAACATCACGATTATTAAGAGGTAATTAGCGTACTACGTCCCAAGAGATGACCTATTCTCGTTTTTCTGTTCAACTTTTGCTCTTGAGAAGGTATTGTGAGCAATGGCCCACCCCAGTAAATCTCATTGCCTGGCTTCGAAGGATCGATGCAGTGGGACGGATAATTTGAGTTCAGACGACAACAGTGATTGGTCCTTTTAGAAGTAAAAGGAGTGAATAAACAAAGTTCTTTCTTTGCCTTTCGAATGATGTGTGAACACTTTATGAATATTGTATATTGCAAATGCATTGTGAATACTACTTGCAAACAGGTTATCACACCGCACATCCTTTAATTATAATGCTGTTTTGGGGCCTTGATGAGTGATTACATAAAATTATGGTGGGGTCTAGTGCAGCTGATGTAGGCACGAGTGAGTCAAGAACTGCCCAGCATCTTTTGCCATGGTTTTGGGTTGTCCGCTGATAGTTTCCTATTGCTGTCCCCCTGTCTTGATTCCATTTGGTGCCCCTAGAGAAAGACTTTCTTTTAGGGTGGCAAGTAGACAGCAGTGGCATAGACAGGAATTAGGGGGAGGGCTAATGCCCTATAAGCACGGCCTGTGATTACGCCAGTGGTATACAGAACCATACTGAATCGAACCGCACATCAAATTGAAGCATTGACGAAGAAAATAAACTTAAAAGACATGAAGACGTAAGGTCCAAAACTAATACTGATGCTTCGAAAATTAATTGAGCCAATTTCAAGTTCCCAGTTTTTGCACATAGCTCTCCCGAGTGACCGATTCAGAATTTTCTGGGTTGAACGAGGTTCTCGGCCACCTGTCTTTCAGGGTACATTTCTGAGGCCGTAAATTTTATCGAACAAATTCGCGAGCTGTGCGATGAAACCAAACTTGTTATTTTCAGGAACCTAGCAGCCTGCACAACAGTGTCAAGACGGAAACATCAGCATCGGCGAAGGTGAGCCTCTTGTTTCCATATTACTTGCTAACCTTTTTTCAATATCGCACACATCTTGAACTGCACTATGGTCTCGGACTCCTGTATGAGCTTAAAAGCTCGTGTCCTTTGTGAAGCAACACGCCCTTTGAAATAAGATAGTGCCTCCTTGATACATTCTTCCAGGGACCTTGTAAAAAAAAAAGTTATGATTTGGGAATATGTTACAGCTGATAACATTATTGAGAAGGCTATATAGATGAGGCAAGAAGAAACTCTCGTGCGCCTATTTATTTTAATTGGACTTTCGCTACTGCGGAGTACTGCCGTATTTTTTAGAGTTTAGGCCTAAACCTCTTTCTGGTGAACTGGTCTTTAAACTTGGGTTTCGGTTTATAATTGTCAGCAAAGAATGTCGACCTCAAGAGTAAGCATAATTTCCGAGCCCATCAAGCCAACTTAGCTGGTCCCCCGTGTTGGCCAGGACGCCGGTGCAAAGTGGTGAAGCTCGATGCGTGCGAACTGGTGCAAAAACGGTAAGGCCCGGTGCCTGTGTTCGCGGCGCACGATTACTCCCTTGAGCTCTACGCAGAATGAAACTGGTGGAACCAAGGGAACCAAGTGCGACCGAAGTGAGCGAATGCACATACACCAAAGAAAGAGGTGGAAAGTTGGACGGGCTATTACAAAGCCCAAATCTCTTTCAACCCTTCTCCGAGGTCATGCCTGCTCGGACAGGAAGCGCAGCCTAGAAGAGCAAAGTCGGGCAAGAAAGAGGGGTAACCGCGGCCAGGTGGGCCGACAAGTCGCGTCGGCCACTTCGTGTCAGTTTTTGAATTTGACAACTGGAAAGGCAAACGCAACGAACGGGAAATTATTCGTATATCCCTATGGGAGCCAAACAGGGCCAGCGTTGGTGAACCTTAACAGCCGGCAAAATATATCATCCAAGAACATACAATCATATCAATGAGATTTTTTCATGAATTATTTTTATTGTACCATCCAACATTAAACCCGTGACAGACGGGCACGATAAAAGCTTTTGGAAAAATATCTTTTCCAAAAACTGGCCAATCGGCTCACAATCTTATGTTATCGGCATATATAGGTTACACTGAAAAATTATTGCTATGATTTTACTTCTAAACTTGATGTTCGTGAGGAAAAAGTCTTACGGTGGACAGAGAGGTGTAAGATCCCCAGTATAATTCTTTTATTCTTTCTAACTGTAGAATTTTTTCAACATGGAATTTTTTAGTGTGTGTCATACTCGTGTATCTTCCTTGCTTACATCGAGCATACACTTGTTATATTTACTTTGTTTACATAAAACATATTTGTGCATGTATTCTTGCTGGTTGCCTGGCTCTGTGTACAAGCAGGATGCTGCTTTTGTAGGCCAGCACTATTGTGTTTATAATTTGTAGGGGTGTGCGAATATTCGAATATGAATAGAATATTTTTCTTGTTCGATTTGTATTCGATTCGAGAATTGCATATTCGGAAATTTCCAAATATTCGGTTATGGACAAATATTTAGGCAAATAGCAAGTAATCCGCATGCGGGACATGCCCTGAACATTCAGAGAAGCTGCGTTTAGTGGCCTACATTTGCAGGTATTGTAGCCATTTTTCTATAAACCCTAGCCATTTATGTTACACATAGAACTACGTGTTTGCGCAATTCTAACGCGCACCCAAATCTAACACGCAGGCAGATTTAGCTCCCAGATATTTAAAAAGTAAATTGATGCAGATTCTACCGGGCATGTAAAAGGTTGAACAGATACCTCACCTCATAAAACATTTTATGAAACGCACTCCAATAGTACAAAAATACAGTACCATGCACTAGTCGCCATTGTCGGAGCCCGACGATGGTTCTTCGCTCTCCACAGAGGTAATCCTTGGTTTCGTCTAAAACGTTTTAGGTGCTGCGCTTCTTGCGCTTGTACAAGTGCACGACCATCGCCTCTGGGAGGGTCGCCTTCCATTTTGCAAGCTCGTCGGGGCGCTGGGATTGGGAGGCCACGCAGTGCTGCTCCGTTGTTATTTTTTCCCGCCAGTGTGATGGCCTTTTGTTTAAAAAAAAAAAGCCTCCTAGTAGAATGTCTTGTCCTTTCATCTTAAAACGGCGGACACGAGTCTGTAGACGCAAGAGAATGCGCGTGATACGGACTCAAGCTGGGATGGCAATACTTGGGTATTGCCATCCCATCTTGAGGCGTGCGATAGTCCTTGCCTCAACATTGCTGCAGTTTTTGGTACTCTGATGCAGGAGTGCAGTGACACTGATCTGTATACCTGTAAAACAGGCGTTTAACGACGGAGAGTAACACTTGGGTGTTTTGAAAGGAACCGCCGCCTCCGGTGAAGGAAGAGGAAACCTTGCGAGTGACCCAAGTTTCGAAACCCGGTGGCCTCTTCGAAGACGACGACGACCTCCTCTTTGTTCCCGAGTAAGTGTGGCGGCAAGGAGGTCACTTTGTTAGAATCGCAAGTTGCCTGGGAGAGCATTTTGTAAAGGGGGCCTCTTACGAGGTGTTGGCCGTATTTGCATGGTAACCGTAGGTCTACGCATTTTATTTAGATTAGCAAACTGGAACTGGAGGGAGCGGGGTCGATTCTATAATTAGAATGCCACCACTAAGAAAGCCGCAACAATGAAGCTACCGGAAGCACTCCGGTTTGTCCACGATTCATGTTTGCTCTACTATTGCTTTACCCGATTATTGTGTCGTTCCGCGCTTGTTTCGTGAGATGTCTTTTTTCCTAATCTCGACTTCATGTAGCATACGTAAATGCAAAGAAGTGCAGCCAGGCAGAACGGCAAGCAATGCGGCGCTTTTTTGCTATTCTGTCCAAATTCACGCCTTCCGAGTGACCAAAAGGGGTTGTTTGATCGTTGTTTTTGCAAGGTATGAGATTTCGTTTTTGCAACATGCCATCGGATGCACCCACGAGTACAGTTGCTTTATTTACACATGCAGTGGCAAAAGGTCAACCTGCAATCGAGTCGACTTAGAGTCGCATAAATACGGAATACCTGCTCTTCTAGACTTTTAAACATGCAACTTACAATAGTGACCCAACTATCCAGAAAAAATGTTTGAGGCTTAGTATATATTTTTTGTTGTTTTTTGTCATCTTGAATACAAAAACTTTGTTTGAGAACTGGCTTCTCAAGGTTATCCTCTTCCCCTCTTTTCCTAAGTTACAAGTGTGAAAGGTGCAAAACTCTAAATGTTTAAGAAGTAACTAGCCATCCGAGGCCAGTCTTTGTGAGTAGAAAGAATTAAGAGTCCCTAATACATAATTTTTACGACCATCGGACAACCTCATATTGGCAGTTCATACTCTGTACAGCATGTTCCTCCTATAAACAGAAATAGAGGGCTTTGTTTTCAGAGTGCAGCTCTTAGGCACCTGTTTCCGAAATTGAGCGGCGTCAGCGTCGCCGTAACCGCGTGTTGCATTATGGGACGTTTCCCATAATTACGTCACGTGTGACGTCACAAGGGTAAGATTTTCCTGCTAAATTTGGCGGGAAAATTTTTCACTAAATTTGGCAGGAAAGTTTTTCGATAAATTTCCCCGCTAAAATTAGCGAAAAAAGTTTTTGCTTAATTTAGCAAAAAATTTAGCGAAAATTTCTATCTAAATTGAGGGGAGCAGGAGAGGAGGAGGGAAGGGAATGGAGGGGGAGCAGGGACATACCTCCTCCACCCTCCCCTCCTCCTCAAGAGCTGCGCTCTACTTCGGCATTGCAGAAAATTGTAAACGTCTTTTTTTTATCCTAAAAAAATAAACGACGCGTTGCCAAACGCTTGGCCTTCATCCGAATGTAGCGCTAGCAGTAACCAGGCGCTAAATTTTCTGAACCATCCGTTATCCCTTTCAAAAGTTGGAAGATTGGGCCCAGTGGGAAAATTGTGCCCATTCTTGGTAACTGATGCCATTCAGCTCCATGCAATCGAGAACTCCGTCAACCTCCAATTTCGTATTAAAAAATTTCGGAAAATCTCTTATCTTTTTAATGAGATAGCGGCTAGTTCTGAAACTTTGGTGTCTGACTTGGACAGCTAGTGCTACATTTGGGTGGAGAATGAGTGTTCTGCAATGCATAGTTTTATATTTGTAAAAATAAAAATAACTTTTTTGTTTTTGTTTTTGTGACACTCTGTACACGCTTTTTGGCTCCTCTCTTATCCAGTCGCGACAGCCAGAAGGCGGAAACAAAGCCGGAAACAAAGCCGGCCAAGTCGTTTCTGTTCGATGACTCCGAGGAGGACATCTTTTCGAGTGCCGTCCCCGCACCCGGAGGCCCTGGGACTGCCGAGCCCTGGCCGAGTTCGTCAGACGGGGGGACCTCGGAAGGCGCCGAGGCCGGGCCCTTCTTGGCCAAAGGGTGGGCTACACCCCCGAATCCCAGATGGGGGGACGGTTCTCACGGGGTCTCTTTCCCAGGAGGGCTGCCTCGAGGGGACTGTTCCTCTTCGAAGACGACGTGCCAGCGGAAGAGGCACAAACGAAGAAGGTCGGTTCTTTCGTCTCTTTTCGACGGTGGCGACGACGACGTTTATGTCGCTGACGGACTTGTGGATGGGTTTCGGATTGTCGAGTTCAAGTCAAAAGGAAAGCGTTAGTCAGCTTGACGTCCACGCAACCGAAAGGCAGAAACTTGTTTGAAGAATGAAAAGAATAAGCCTGCTTTTCCACCCGAGATGAAGGGCAACTCGCGACCTCTAGGTGACTGGTGTACCGTCGCGCATAAATGTCCGACAAGTGGTGTGCGGGCGATTGCCGCATAAACGCGCGTGCGACTATAAATATTTGCGCGTCGACAGTTGCACATACGTTTGCTTTCTTACTTTCGATTCCAACATTCCCTTCCTGCCGAGCCGACCACGCGACGTCTACCGATCGTACGTCCATGCAGGAGCCTGAGCCGGTGCCGGCTGCCGCGAGGAAGCCGACGCGCGAGTCGATCTCTCTGTTCGACGAGGAAGAGGCGGACGAGGACCTGTTTGCGGACAGGACTCCGCCCACGCACATGGCGGACAGCCAGAGCAGCCACAGCATCCAGAGCTCCTCCTGGAGCACCGGGGTGGGTGGGGCTTACGCCGTGTCCTTCTCTCGCACTTGCGACTGCTTGTGACCAGAGAATGCGCTGGTGACAAGTGTTGGGCGGAACACTTTTTGCGTATTTCCTGCATCTTTTCCGCATCAGTTTTTTTTTGCTCAGAAAAGTTTTGACAATGTTATAAACGACTATCTTTTGTAGATAGTATGTACAGTCGGCACGGAATGAAACGCGAACAGTGGGTGCATGGTTTTCGCTAGATGCTGCACCACATGAACCAGATGGGAGCTGCAAGAAAATGGCTCCTCCTTCGATGTGTTAGACTCTTGCTCAGTGCATCCAAACCTTCGGTGTTGCGTCTCTAGGTGACTGAGCGTGGGTCGAAAACCATGCGCTCCTTGTTCGCGTTTCATTCCGTGCCGACTGTACATTTAAACTCTCATATACCGCAGAACCTTTGCTCCAGTGACATGCAGTTCCAGATAGATGGTGCTGGCGTGCCTGCAAATTGTTTTTTTATTTCGAGCATCTATTTCTTTTTTTAATTTTATCGCTATCCCGAGTTGGTAAATATATAAAAGAACGCTTCAACAGTCCTAATCATCCGTGAACATCCACTTGGAACCTACCAGCTTCAAAAGCCTTCTTCCCGGTTCGTGCTTTTCGGTAATACGAATGCCTTGCAAGTATTTTTTCTGAAGTTTCTTTCGGGAAAAATTAATGACACCGGTATCGTTCTAGTAATTGGGAGGAATAGAGCCGTGTGCTGATGCTAGTTTCATTGTCTCCTGCATCGAGGGTTGCATTTCTGTTCTACGATTACAGATTTCTTTAGAAAGATGTATCCTCAAGACGGACGTAAAATAGCATCACCCCACAGTATCGATCCGTGAGAGAGCAGTCCCGAAAAATTTCTTATTTCGCCTGGCTGTTTCTCTTAGTGATCACTCCCTTCTAATTCCGGTTCTAGTGCAGATTCAATATCTGATCGATTTCAGAATCTGCGTGTAACGCGACTTAAAATCTGGTCAACGTCCTAGTATTAAAGATAAGAAAAGCTCTAAAGTACCTTGCCTCCCTTCGTACGATCCATAAAGCCACGGACACGTACGTCCTACAAAAGAAACGGCGTTTGACGCAGGTACGACGATGGGAGTGTCTGCGAACGTGCCTCGAGCATGTTCAAAACATGTTTGCTTCACGCATGCCTCGTGCATGTCTTCAGACAGGTTGACCTATCTGACCTTTGATGAGGAAGAAACATGCCTCGGACAGCGTCTGTCTTTTGCACAACGTACTAACAGTGCGACCACGTCTTTATACTTCGCGACGGCGTCGTGCCAGTCGAAAGGGAGGTGACGTGACGCGTCGGGTCTCGTTGCAGTCCAAGGGAGATGCGGAGCCAGCGTCGGTCCGGGGAGAGGCGGCCTCGGAGCAAGTCGGGAAAGTGAGTCCTCCGTCCCGGCTCGGGCGGACGTCTCTGCGGTTTTTTAGCGCGTCCAAGCGGCGCCATTAACGCTCGACCCTCTCTGTCTCGGGATTCTGTTGCCAGGCGAGGAGCGGCAGCCGGTTCTTGTTTGAGCGAGAGGACGAGCTCTTTGGAGGAGTCGCCGACGAGGATGTGGACCTCTTTGCCCCGACCGAGGTGACTCGCTTGCACGGCCGGCCGGTGTCTGGGGAAGGCCTTCGTGCCCGCCTAGATTGCTTCGACACTAACTGAACCTAGGGTACGGTGCCTGGGACATGTCTCGACCGGTGCGTTTAGTTGCCCCATTACCAGCCGTGCTTCGAAAGCGATCCCGCGGCAAAATCGGCGTCTGCTGCATCGCCCACCACTGCCGCGACGCCACCGGGATCGTGACGGGCGATGGCGTGACACTTTTAGGGCGTCGAGCGTAAATCAAAGGACCACTTTTTTGGATGCAGTAGACACGCTAGAAGTCTGGCTTGCACTTTTACGGCAGTGGCAGCCTGAATGGGACTTCGCCGACAATAACGAACTTTGTATTGTCGAGCCAGGCCTTGTTACTTGGGAGACCTCCTATAATCAAAGCCGTTTCCACAAAGTTCTTCTGTGCCGCTTGAGGATTCGCCACACCGTCCTCACCCTTCGACACCTTCTTGTGGGTGAAGATCCACCGTTGCCAAATTACTGCGAAAAAATTCTCTCTTCTGCGTGCTTTTCTTTGCCCTGTTCTTTTACCACAACAACGCGAGTCCTTGTTTCCGGAGCTCTTCAAGTACAGTCAGACGCCTTTATAACAGAAGACCGTGGGACCGGAGAAATGTTTTCGTGGAACGGGTAACTTCGTCGTAGTAGTTTGGCACGAAAAATTTATAACACGAAACGAAACTTGTTTTATAGCATATTGGCATACCTGCACAACATCAGAGGTGTTTTAGGAAACAGTGTATCACCTGAAATAGTACTAATAACATCAGAAACGAAGTTCTGTATGTTGAGAATTGAGTTATCAAAAATGAGAACGGTGGACGAGTCTTCTAGTGGGCATCGCAGCTTGGAGCACGTGGGGCAAAAGCTCGCGCCGCAGAATCCACGCATCTTGGGCTCAATTACCACTCTCTTTTTTTCTAAATAAATATTGTACAGGCACGGGTTCATGTACTGACCACTGCGTGATGCAATTTAAAGAAACCAGGCTAGTGGTCGTACCGCCAGTACCGCCACTTGCAAAGTTTGTCATCTACAACCTAGACACCAGGCACTCCTTGCTGCACACTAATTTCCCACTGTCTAAACTTCCACACAACAGACTTGGGTGATTTATCAAAATATCATTCGCAACAATCGCTAAACCACCAACATCGACCCCCCATCACGCAGCGAAAAGGGATTTGCCGACCGTGTAAATTTGTCCTTTTCTAAATCGAGCAGCGGTTTGCGCCGCCACGTGTCGTTCGGAGGAGGCTCTCGAAGCGGCTGCGCTGCTCTCGTAGGAGCAAGTGCGGCAGACGCGGAGACACTGGCAGCACTACTGTAGCTGCAATGGACCGTTGCAGCACTGCAGAATTGTCTGCGCAGTCAGCACGCGACAGCTCAGCCAGGCGGGGGATCGGGAGAGGCGCACAACTTAGCCTTATGAGCCTTTTTTCCCATCTGTCTGGCACCAAAAGAGGATTTTATTTCTTTCCGTGCGGCTCTACTCATTTCGCTTAGATTTTGGCACCACGAATAGAGTCGCTGATTGTTTCCACGGCTGCATATTATCACTCCAAGGCGGATTATTTTAGGACTTGGATCGAGCCACATTGGGAGCCTTAAAGGCCGACGACCAGACTCGAGATTCTCAGGTAGAAGATCCTCCTCACCATGGGGGAGGAGGAAATGGCAACGGTGGACAGGGTAGAAGGAGGGAGAGAGGAAGCAGGGAAAAGGGAAAGTGCGAACTGGTCGTCGGTCTTAAATCCTAATGAAGATTGGCGTGTTAATCGAGCAAATTCTAAGACAGCATAAAAAAGTTGCAACTGCCCATGAAAATATAATATTTTGATATACGGTATGCTCTCGTTCACGCGGGTCATTTCCAATGCGCCGACATACACGCAAAATATGAAAAGGAGCGTGCACATTGCTTAGAACGGAGCGTTGAAAAAACAACTCTTCTTTGCTTTGTGGGCCTGCGCAATTGCTTCAATAGAAAGAAACATTTGTTATGCAGGAATTCGTTTTGCTAGTAGTCCGACAAGCACATTGAGCACAGGGGTTAGCTGGGACTCTATTTTACTTCATTAAACGGGCATTTTCATAGTAGAGGTGTTCGCATTTGACTGTACTGCATCCCGTGCCATCCTCCCTGGTTCCTGGAGAAGCAGTTCATATCATTTGGCCGTCTTTTAGCTTTTCTAGTAAATACAGGAATTTTACGCAAACTTTAGCCGAGGTCTATATTTAGTGTACCTTTTCTAATGATTTCTAGTTTACCTTGTTTGGCACAGTCTGGCCTTTGGAGCTCTTGTGCCATAAAAGCCACGAACAACAATAAACACGAATAGGAGATGCGTTTCTGGCACCATACTGTAGGTGTAAGGTTAACCACCCAAAAACAAATTTTGTCGCAAGAACTGTTTTTTGTTATATATACATGAAAATTTATTGATTGAAAACCTGGTTATTTGTCTTTTTCTTGTCTTTTTCGTTAGTGATAGGTGGCGACGACGCGGAACTTGGAATATTTAATGGGGTACTTAGTAGTCATTTTTTTCGTGGTCGTGGATTTGACTCGAGTGCGCTAAACCAATTAAAAAAACATGGTTGAACCAGAAACCAAATCATGACTGACCCTCAATTTTTGTTTCCTCTTATTACGTTTACTGCACTTCATTGGGACCACAGCAGGGCACGTTATTGCTATTTTAGATTCTACTGTCTCCTTCTCCACAGCAATGGCCTTTGTAGAAGCTCGTCAATGCCTGCTTCACTAGCTCAACACCTAGGGAAGACATGAGAAGGTCAGCAATGGCGGCTGTCATCTGGCGCATGTGCAAAGCATCTATACGTTCGTGCTTTCCGGATAGAATTCAGTTTTCAGTAGTGCTTTGTGTGTTCACTTCTATTTCTTTGTCCTCATTTTTTTTCTTTCGCTTTTACGTAGTAATTACCAGAGATGCGTTAATTTCAGCCAAACATATGTTGATTTAATGCTGAGCGTAATATGCGTGGGGATTGCAACAGCCCAGGTGACTTGAGTTGAGCCGCAAAAGTTTGGACATTGCACTCCTCTGCACCCATCCTTTCATTTCTGTGTGTCTTGGTTTTTCTTGGCAGGGGCCCGCAACTCTATAGCGAAAGGCTAATTGCGCCCAATTAATGTTTGCACACCAGATTTCTCTTGAGGATGTCGGATACTGTGTAGTGTCGGATGGCCAGGCCCAGTGGCCAGAATGAGCTAGGTTCACGAGACCAGGAACTGCACATGCTGACTTTGGGCACAAGGAAGCAGGTCAGTCCTTGCTGGACTCGAATGAGACAAGGACCTGCAATGCTTATGTACATAAGAGTGATGACATAAAACGGTTACCAGTCTGTTTGATCCTTACATTCACTCGAGAGTCTGCAATGTTTATTTGCCACTAGTAGATACATACTATTTAAGAATATGAGGTATCAGCACCACTGATAGAGCTTATAAAATTGTTTGCAATGGAAATGCACTGTCGCACCGACCAAATATTGGCTGAAATGCAGTTCCACAGCCGCTGCAAGATCTCTAGACGTGAGAGAGACGATGTCGTCCCTTTGTTTGTTCCAGTCTCGAGTAAATAATCGATGGACATCAGAATTACATTGTCCGTTCATTCATTCCAGTCTTGGATTGCCCGACGGAAGGAATACAATCTAAAACAGTCCCTCTTAAGCCCGTGTTGCTCTAGTGTTCTGATAGTTTAGTTGTGAGAGCCCAGATGTTAATGGTTTCAAATGATTAGCACTGTTGTTGAGAGGCTGGAATTCAGGATGTTGTCGAATCTATGTCTCGTCTGCAATGCCTGTAGCCTAGTTCTTGCAGCTAGCTCTGCAGGGTAGGTAAATTCTTGATTCCCTCTGTCCCGCTCCGTGCATGTGTGTGAAAAAACCCTTCCTCTTGGCAGTCCGGCCCGCCAACCGCAGATTCGTCCAGCCAGAAGAAACCCGTGGGCGGGGTCTCTCTCTTCGGAGGCTCCACCCTCTTTGGAGACGAGCTCAAGCACCGGCTTGGGAGGGTTGGCGGTGCCCTCGAGGGTGAGTCCTTTGCACCGGCTTTGTTTGAGCGTTGTCTGTGCAACAAGCCTGGAACCAGTTTCTCCCAATCATGTGTATGCAGGCCAACCTTTCGATGTACAAACATCTACAGAATCCAATTAGCTTTCCTCATGAATAACTCATACAAGCTGCATCTATTTGGTGTTATGACTCCAAATGGTACAGTAATATAATAATAATAAGGCCTAATTTTTTCATAGTGCCCATAAATAGCTGTAAGCCTTATGTGATGGTGAACTGAAATTCCGTGCCAAGTGAAAAACATTCAAGAGCATACATGGGTAAATTACTTCCAAAATGTAATTTAATTACAATTACAATTACTTTGCTTCAAAAGTAGTTTAACTACAATTACAATTACTACTACATGAAAAGTAATTAATTACAATTACAAATTACTTTTAAAAAGTAATGCAATTACTTTACAATTACTTATTTCTGAGAGCGACCCGACTTGGACCATATAACTTTAAACGAGTTGTATAGAATGCAAAGTATTTGCTCATTCCTTACTCCAATGTTCACGTATTGTACTTTCTTTTTATGAATTTTGTTAAATTCATGATAGAACTTGACAGTATGGATCAATAAGTACTCCGTTCTTATATCTTTAATAAATAATAATAAATTTGTTCCTATGCTGGAAGACGCCAGATCACAAAAAAATGGGTTGACAGCCTTTTGTTAGCCAGGCAAATAAAAATGTTGCAGTTATTCATATTGGAATATTTTACAAGTGTTAATATAAAAGTATATTCCGCATGCGCTAATACGACCACATCGTCATGGTATTGTAAATTATTTACATTGAGTTGAAATTATAATGGCTCAGAAATATATGAGTACCGAATCAGGGCTCCCGAATCATTGGTGACAATATTCTCAGGTGCGAGGTCAGTCTCCAAAGTGCTTATGCGAATAATATCCGAAGTAAAACCAACACGAAATAAACTTGAAAATAATACAAAAATACGCATATGCGACAGTACTGGAAGAGGCCGGGACGTAGAAAACTGGCAAAAAAGAAAGAAAAATAACTTCATAGACAATTAAAATTCCCAACCTCGGCTGAAAGATGAAGCTCAATTTTTTTTTCTTTCAATATTTCGGCATGTTTACGTTATTGTTTTCTGCTCGCACCGCAGACGGCGCTACACGGTGCCGTTGAGGTAGGCTCCAAAGAGGATTGTCTCTCAGTCCGCAGTGTAAGAAACAAGACAACAAACAATGCGACGCTATTTATGTTGTGCGTGAGTGTGAGTTTGTGTCGGTGTGTGAGTGTTTCACCGAGAGCTAGGCCGCTTGTGTGAGCGCTGAGGCTTTCAGAGGGGTTCTGTCGGCGCCGCAAAGTTTTACAAAAGTAATTGTAATTGTGCCTGAAATTTTGCAATTACTGACGCAAGAAAGTAATTAAATTACAATTACAATTCCTTTTAGCCAAAAGTAATTAATTACAATTACAAATTACCAAGAAAAGTAATTAAATTACAGTAATTCAATTACAGTAATTGAATTACTACCCAAGTATGGGAGCAAATCTACAAAAAATGTGAGAATTCAAAGCAAATACAAACATTTAGGCATGTGCGAA
This sequence comes from Ixodes ricinus, assembly GCA_037355805.1. Classification (NCBI taxonomy): domain Eukaryota; kingdom Metazoa; phylum Arthropoda; class Arachnida; order Ixodida; family Ixodidae; genus Ixodes; species Ixodes ricinus. The sequence continues at coordinate 34,733 of JAZHYW010025773.1, read as the reverse complement.
TAGTACATAGCAAATTTTGAATTTGAGCCGAATATTGGTTTTGGCCAAATATTTACGAATTCAATGTTGAATAGTTTCACCAAGTCTTTCCTACTGTTGCTCCATGCTTAGATAAAAACTTACCCGAACTTGTGAAGGGTGTATCCTAAGGTTCCACTCGTGCGGCTTCAGAAGGTCCAATGCCTACATTGGGGAGGCAAGGAAACGTATGCTAGATAAAAAATATAAACCACGCTTGTGTCAATTAATACTTCTTGAGCTTGAGCCCACGCCGAAAGTTGCACACAAGTGTTGCTTTGATAATCGTTGATGCATTAAAATGAGTGAACTCTCGGAGGTAGGTAGTCGCTGGGAATCTCGAATTCATCCTATCCTATTCCATCAACCAGGCACGTAGCCAGGGGGGGGCCCATGGGGCCCGGGCCCCCCCCCCCCGAAATCTTCGATTTTGCTGGGACCTCCTCTCCCCCTCCTCCTCATACAGCATTTTGTCATGGGCGGGCCCCCCCGAAACAAAATCCTGGCTACGTGCCTGCCATCAACCTACCCCGTGGCCACGCGAGGTGGAGTGGTAAAGGATATAATAGAGAAGTTTCAACTGCCCCTCTTCCCCATTTTATGCAATCTCTATGGCCCGTAACTTCCACCGTTACAAAAACCTCCGTCTAAAGGACAAATAGTATGGCTCAAACTGGAAACCAATACAGAGGCTTTTGTCGTGACCCAAAAGTACAATGACCTGTTGTCCTGAATAAACCTTGACAAGACAAGCGATAAGACCCCTTTCGACAACGGTTTGAAATTTGAAAGATGGCTGTGGTGTCATTTTCCCAGCACTGACCCTGTGCGCTGATCAAACTTAATTGTAAAATACAATCTTTTTTTTTTTTTTTTGGTGGGAGTGGAGGGGGAGGGAGGGGAGGAAGGAAGGAAGAATAATAATTTTGATGCATTGGCACATCAAAATTTTGAGTTATTCGATAAATCTAAATCGACAAACATTTTACCTGCAGGTGTTTTTTTTTGTTTTTTTAGTTTTTCGGATTTATCTGCTAACACAGAACCCTAGTTATGAGGCATCCATACAATAGAACAGAATTTCTGTTTTCAGTGAATGTCAGACAACCAACCAATGTCTTGCTCGTCCATCCTTTTGTTGATAGTAACCTAAATGTGTGCTCGAACCTCTTTGCAGGGCATTTGTTTTATTTATTTCTTGTATTCTAGCTGAAATGCGATCATCAAAGCTTCTACCCATGTGGTGCAATGCACATATCCGGAGCACTAGCTGAGGCTGTCAAGTTTTATGTTAGTGCCATGTCTAAGCAAACTGTGAAAGACTGTCACGCCATGTATGTCTTACATAGAAAAAAGAGAAGGTATCTTGATGTTCTCTTCTATCCGCCTGAAACGGGCGAGAGGAATTCACCATTTTTACGATGACGAAAGAGGGACATGGAAGACAGACAGCACAGACTTTCAATTTGCAACAAAACGTTTACTGGTTTCACTTTGCCTCCCGACCATTACACGAGGCTTTGAGTGCCGGCAGCGCATTCTTGGGGAAGGAAGGGAAGAGGGGAGGAGGACGTGGAGAAGAGAATGAGGAGAAGGTATGGGAATTTTGTCTTTTTTATGTCTTTGGAGGAACCCTCTCGCCTCGCAGAAAGCAAATCTCTCGATCTAAAAGAGAAAGGAAAGGGCTGAACAGGTTTGAGACAGAAGATTTAATGTGTAGGGACTCGAGGATTTCCCTGCCGGATCGATATTTGTGCCCCCCGAGGATTGTGGTTTCCGAGAACTCGGGGGTGCACTAGGGGCAGTTTTCGGCGTGAGCCACGACTGGATGGAAGGAGTTCGAAGAAGACGAGATATCAGCAAGAAACTCATTCTGCAGTCTAGGAGCCGCCCAAAGGAGGCCCTCTCCGGACCCCGGTCTTCCCGCCCTGTGTGCATCCCTTACTCCCACAACACGGCACACCGACTGCCCACGCTTGCACATCGATTCGGCACAGGAGTTCCTTATGTAACGGTGACGTGTCTAATGACACACAGCAGGCCCCCCACCTTCCGTCGTGTACGCATAACTGCTGGCAGAGGCCACATGGCTTCTCTCACCCACCCTCCCTCCCTCCCTCCCTCATTGACGCTCACCCGCGGAGCTTCGGAGGCGAAGTGATACCAGTAAACGTTTTTGTTGCAGAGTCGAAAGCCTGTGTTGTCTGTTTGTTTTCCATGCCCCTCTTTCGTTATCGTAAATTGGAAACCAACATGCTGTGCCATTTACAGGAAATCACCATTTGACATTATTTGCAATGCACCGTGTAAATGTTTTCCTATGCCAAAAATTTTTATGTATTAGGTAGAATTAAGGTAACTGCTCCTTCTAAAGGCACACTATGGAACATACTAGTTAGGGCAAACACATTTGGATTTTTTTCTCCTTTTACTCGGACAGGTAGGCGTAAAACACCAAATTCTGCCACCTAGGTTAGTGCTCTGCATAAGCACATTTCACAACACTAGTTCCGCATTTTGATCTCTGATCTCAGCCCTTCAGCTGTGCAAGAAGAATCGAGGCTATCCGTAATTGCTTGTTTGTGCCCACTGTGTCACACTCTTGAGTATTTGCTTCACCCTGGCATTGTGTGGGTTAAAGAAAGGCCAGGTCACAAGTTGCTGTAAAACCCTCAAGCTTTGCAAGCCCCTCATTTTTGCAAACTTTGGGAATTAGAAAATGTACAAACTATGAAGGCAAGCGAGTATTTCTATTTTCTAAAGATGCAAACTCCAGCTTCTAAAGTTTCTGGAATTTCGTGGTCACAAATATGCCCTCGTTGCCTAATCCGCAAAAAACATTTGGTCCGCAAAAGTAGTGGGTTTTATGGTGTACTGCACTTGCCAAACTACCTGTCAGCAGTGCAGGGTTTATTTCAGGGCTGAAGGGCATGTGGACGTCTAAATGTGTATATGTTATTAGTACTACCATAAAATACCGTGCCTCCGCCCATTCCACATTAAGCACCCATACCCAAATTTGTAAGATCCGAGAAAATACGCACAGTACATTTATATGTAAAATTGATGACCGGACGAGCACCCATCCCCCATTTTTTCGCGATTACAGTACCTTCATATTTTGAGGGGCGCTTGCCCGGTATTTTACGGTATATAGAAAACCTGGACCTTTCGAGAAGTTTGCTGGGGTCTCTGAGGTTGTTTTTAATCTAGCTGAACCATGCAGAGCCAGAGGCAGACGTGCTGGACGACGGCAGTGGTGACCTGTTTGCAGCAAAGGTCAGGAACCTCCCATCCATCTACCTGGTGTACTGCCGGGCTCTTGTACGCCTCCATGTTGTCGGTGTTGTGTGTTGTCAAAAACTGTGGCACAAAGGATATCTCTGCAATGACATTTTCTTTTGTAGATTATTGAATAATTGGTATTTGCAATTTAAAACATTTTGTAGTTAACATTTTTCAGAAATGGGTAGTTTTGTTTCAGGGTTGGTTCAAATAAGGGTGGTCATAGGGGTGTCATGCCTATCTTTTGTCTCCAATCAGATTTTTATCTGAGGTAGCAAAACATGTCCACACAACAGAACGGCCCTTACTTTTGAAAGATTGTTTTTGTTCTCGTAAAAAAAAAAAGCACATCTGAGAGGAAGTGGAACTACAGTTTTCCCAAGTGCACATAGATGCAACTTTGAGGGCCACAGGAATAAAAATACACCCTTCTACAACATAAAATCTTCTATGTATAAAGCACGCCTATTGGTCTACTGGAATTAGATAAATTTTTATGTATGCCTGTATTTCAAATAAAATATAATGACAAACCTGGCTTCTTGCACAACTCTTTCATATTTAGGCACTTTTCGGAAATTGTTTAGCACGGCTCAATTAAAGTTTTTAGTTGATATTTTTGAACATAGTAACATATGCTTTATTCCCTTTTTACAAAAAATTTAGTGCTCAGCCATTGTAAATGTTTTTTGCATTGTGTCCAAATTTTACTAAATATCAAAAAAGTCAAAATTATGCAATATTTGTATGGCAATTAAAAAAAAAAAAGTCGTCCTCCATTTTCTGCAAACTTTCCTCTGTGAATTCTTAAAAACTGGTAATTCAAAAATTGGATAAACTTTTTGCATTATATTGTTTTAAATTGGAAAAAAAAAAGTTTAGCCAGGTTCATGTTACAGTCAATTACCGTTGGAAGGTCTCTGTCTCAACAACTACTAGTGGTACTCGAGCACTGCATCCACAGTGGCCGTACTTGGTCGCATTATTGCCCAGACACCATAGAGCATTATACACAAAAAAAAACTGCAAGCTTTTATTATTAGTGATATGGCTGATATCCTCTATAAAAACTGAACTTTGCAGGGTGTTCGGTCCTTTAAGTGTTGTACTTGGTTCATTCTCTGCAATGCACTACCTTGTCAAGCTAGTACTTTAATGTGGGTAGTCCGCAGACAAAATGGTTCGATTCATTTCTCTAAACATCATTGCAGTCCGTTTGCAATTACAACAGGCTGTAGGGGACGTTACAAGCCATCTCGGCCGTTTGAACGTATTAAGTGACAGCGTACCACTGCGCCCCTCAAAGGTCACGTGACACTCGCGCGCCATCGGATTGACTTGTATGGCTCGTAGCGTCCTCTGTGGTCCATCAAAAGGTAAAACGAACCACAGGAACAGGCGACATTACAGAGTCTTATGCCCCGGCGAATGGCAGGCGTGACGAAAGCAAAACAATACAGCATGCAAGTAGGTTTGCTTATTGCGCACCTCGTGCATTTGTTTACCCTCCAGATGTTTCCCCCGACCTCAACCAAAGGCGATGTGCGTTTGGCTGCTTCATCGCGTGTTCCCCGTACATTCTTTCTGTTACCTTTTGATTGGCTCGCTCGTGCTTGCTTCTGATGCGCCAAACACAGATTTCGAAACACTCGCTCCCCGTATAGCGTGTTGCGTTGCAGAAAAAGAAGACAGGGCAGGCCTTTCGGTAAATGGCTAGTTGCTTTGTTTTGCAGCCCAGGGCTAGGCCACCGCCCCTTCGGGATACCAAGGTGGTGTCCGTCAGCTTCGACGAGCCGGCCGACCAGATCAAGACGCTGACGAGCGCAACCAAGGTGGGTTTCGGCGAATGTTTCCTCACATCTCCTTGTATCAGCAAAAGGGGGATAGGTGGCTCCCCTTTTGCTCATACTACCATTTGCTGTTTTTCCACATCCGCGTTGGCTGAGGGTTGTTTGCTATGAAGGGAGAATGTTATGAATAAAACATTTTAGCTGTGTCCGAGACGGTGTTTTGTGTGCCCTTCTTGTTTTCTGTGTCTCCGGTTTTATTATGTTGCTCACTATTCACCAACTCGCATGTGCCCTAACCCTTCTTTCAATCATAATCTGAACCCTGAGAAGTGGTTATATTATTTTCTCCGTGTCTCGGAGTTTAGATTATGTTGGTTCCTTGTATTGTTTTTGTAAAGCATTGGCTGCCGTTAGGAGGCTCGCAGATGTTCCTCTTCAGAGCCTTTTCGGCCAAGTGCAACGATGCACTCTCTGCCGGCAGGACCGTGCGAGGATCCAGGCCAAGAGACGGCCGCCTTCCCGCAAGGGGCGTCAACCCAGGTCCAGTGACGACGCCCCGTCATCAGACAGCGGCGGCTCGCCAGCTACGGCGGTTCTCAGATCACCGCCGACGCCAGCCCGCAGCGCTGTAATGGCTTCTGCGACGGATGCGGTTCCTCCGACTGCGGAAGAGGGGAAGCCACCCGCAGTCTACGGCTCCTCGTCGACGCTCCCCAACATGGTCAAGTCTCCGTCGACGGAGGAAGAGGACCTCTTCTCCGTCGTCGAAAACAGCCTCCGCCCTGTGCCGGAAGCGAGGCGCCCGGGACCTTCCCTCGCTCCACCGGCGAGGCCCCAGGAGGTGCATGGGTCACAGGTGAGGACACCTTGGAGGCCACCGAGTAGGTTGGGTCGATACCATCTAGAAAGCCCGCACCTTCCACCCCCAAATGTCCTCGCCAGTAAATCCAAGCAGCGCCTCCTAGCTCGCGTCACCATTTCCGCCAGCACGTATAGCATCGCAACAAGTGCAACGCTAGCATGCGGTGACGGCAAGATGGGTGTGCCTGCTGCTTTACGGCGGCTCTCGTTGAGCTTTCGCGCGTTTGCCGCGTTGCGCGGGTCGGAGATCCACGAACAACGACGTCGTGCGCGGGCCGTGTCTTCTAGGTGGAACCGATCGTGTCGACGCCAATTCAAAGGTTTCTTTTGGTCGCGTTTACTGCGACAAAAACAACGGCTGCGACGGCCGCAGGGACAGCCGTGCTTCGTGCACCGCGTGCCAACTCGCTCAAGGTGTGGATGGGCCACTCGCTCACATTGCTTGCCATGTGAGAGCCCACCTTTTTCTGACTCGCAATGCCTTTTTGCAACAGCTGCTCGAATCAGTTGCCCCGCGGGGTATGATGGCGCACAATTGTCCCTATGGTTCTATCATTGTCGTCATTTCGGCTACAGGGAGCGCAACCGACGCGGTTGCGCGATTGACCTTTTAGAGATAAAGGCGAAGAGACGGGCAAACTTTGAACGTGAGCGGAAACTGGAGACGAGATAGGGAAATGGGCAAAATATGAGTGTTCCAAAAATGATGGGGGCAGAAGGTCAGCATAGAAGTGTGGCAGCAACAAGCAAAAGGCGGAGACCCGCGCGTTTTGCATTCAAGCATTGTCGTTTTTCGCCGGAAAGGGGCACTAACAGCTACTGCTGTAAAAATTGTCAGCTCGCGTTTGAGTAAATATGGTATGCATAACTGTATGTGCAACTTGATCATGTTTTAGAGCCAGTAGGTATGATTCGAGGACTTATTTAAGAGTAACTTTTACAGCCCTGGAGCTTTGCTAAGGTTTTTGGTGCTTGACAATGAAGCATGGGTTGCAGGCTCCTTGGAAGGGCATCTTGGATGACAGTGACGAGGACCTGTTTTCTTCCGTGAACCACTCCGGGAAGACTGCTCCCAGCCGGCCACGGAGCCTGCAGGAGGGCTCTAGAGGCTCCGACGCACTCTTTGGCTTCGGTGAGGAGACTGGCTCTCGAAGAGCATCCGAAACGACACCTAAAAGTAAATGTGTGGCAAAGTTGAACAAGTGGGCAATGGAGCGTTCGTTTGTTCACTTCATCAACTTTCTCCTTGTTTGTTTGGTGCTCATTGAGCTTTTTTTTTTATTAAGTCACTAGTCAATTCGCTTGAGTTCATGCTCTGCTGTTTAAACTCTTCATTGCTGTTATGACTTCCTCGATGAATATTTAAGATACTTTTAGTATAATGAAACTAAGAGGGGACAGAGTCTCATAAATTTCTGAGCCTAGTTGCAATACCAGCTTGGAGAGCATTGAAAAACCTGAGATGTTAAATGTTAAAATGCTTTCACTTTTTATACAGTTTGGTTGAATTCAGGATGCATGGGAGAGATCATTTTGTAAACAGCTTGGTAGATAAGACTTGAAAAATAACTTTCCGGAAGCCTCATAATTACAGCCGACATTTCACTAAGAGGGCAGGAACCTAGCGCCGAAGTGGCCGTGTCTCTGAAAAAAATGTCAGCTACCACTTTGAGGCTTCTGGGAAATTCCTCGTTGAGTTCTTCAGATGTGCTTTGGCAACCCTCGTGATTCACTTTGTAAGTGAAAGACGAAAAAATGTTTGATTAAATTAATTCGTAAATGAAGTGAGGAAAAAGCTGTGGGTGTGAAGAAAAGCATGCCTAAAGTGTGCTGCAACAGTGCAGAATGACTAAATCAGTATACAAATACATAGTAACTCCAGGCAGAAAATCAGTCCACTTCCAGCTGGACCAGTCGGAACCAGCTGGAATCCAGCTGGACTGCCTAATTCCCAGTTCCATAATCCAGCTGGAAGTGGACTGATTTTCGCCTGGGAATTTTAAGTGATCAAGTGTTACGGTGAAGCATAAATTTGCTAGGCCTCCTGCAGCACCTAATCAAACTTAAAACGTTCGGCAGATCTCTGCCTGGTTAGGAATAGACATTAGACGAAAATAAGGAACTCTAACTAAAAGTTTAAAAAACGGTAACCCGACGTTTGGGGACTAGTTCTGTCTCTTGTTCATGGGTGAATGATGGAAAGAACATTAAATGCACACATGGATGTATGGGTAAAATCTATGGGGCAGTGGATCTCAACCACCGATGTTTCGGGTACCACTTCTGGATCAGCAGAAGTGATGGGGGCCCTAAGAGAAAACTCATTGCACGCAAGCTATTTTGAAGCTCTGAAACATAAACTAATCAACCCTACTCACTGGGTGCACATGTAAGACGGTCAGCATCAATTTAAAAAAATATATATATTGCTTAGTTTTGGGTTTGGGGAACCCTAAGAGGGCCTTTGGGGACCTCCATTTGAGAACCACTGCTATAGGGTCTCTGAAATGCCGATACTTCATCTAAAATGGGCCGTAAGAATCGGTGACTGCACGTAGGAATCTAAACCGTTCATCAAAAGCTATATTTCATATTTCGCCTCGTAAAATCACAAGGCGTAGGTCCCTTTCTGTAAAAAATAGGGCCAAAAAACTTGCCAGGGTAAACAGCGAACAGAGAGGCAAATGAAGAGTCAAGTGGCGGGGCGCGTTTGTTGCACGTATTGATAGATGGCTCTACTTGTGTAGCCGACCAGCGAAAGAAAGCGGACAACACGCAGACGAAATCTGTCGGCAGCAAGAGCGTCGTGGTTATTTTTGTTGCTTCAAGTTCTGCTATCATTGTCCCCGTTTATTTTTCAGCCAAAGGTACATTACAAAAATATTATTTTCATTTTCATAGACCACTGTCGTTGCAGGCAGTGTTGAATATTTTTAAAAGTGAGTCGGAACAAGGAGGTAGCGCCATCTGTCAATACGTGTGCCAAACGCTCCCTGCCATTCGGCTTGGTCGTCTGTGTCGCCGTCCGCTGTTGACCCTGGTGAGTTTTTTGGCCTTATTTTGTAAAGAAAGGGATCTACACCTTGTAATATTACGATGTAAAACCCGCCTGTGAAATGCACGTTTGACGAAAAGTTTAAATTGCTACGTGCAGGCGCCGATTTTACGGTCATTTTAGATTGAGCCTCGGCATTTCAGACTCCCTATAAAGCTAACCTAACCTAACCTTAGCCTAAGCTTACTGCAACAGTTTAAGCTTTTTATTCAGGTTTACAACGGAGCTGTTAAGGGCCAGTTTGCCCAGTTTCGTGTCCGTGGACGAATAAATCTCGACACAACCCTCTGGACAGCTACCGCCGTCACTCATAGATGGCGGCACATAGTACAGCTCCGCTGCTCTTCCTTCTTCACCAGAGTGGAAAGGCTGAAAGATTTTTCTGGTGATGAACATTGCTGGGATAAATTGTTAAAAACAGAAATGTATACTACCAGAGACTCCGTTGCAGTGCAATGGGTAGTATTTTTAGGTCCTTTAAGAGTTGTAAGAGGTTCAACTGTTTCCCATATGTTAGATGCTCACAACATTTAGTACAAGCTTGGGAGTTCTCCAGATTACAGAAAGGTTGCCGAAGAAAGGTTGAAGCATATAGGATGTGCCTTGATTTTCAGGTGATGGTGACATCAAGGCAAGTCAAAGCACAAAGAAGGCAGCTACCATGTCATTCTTGGTGGGTTGTTTTCACACTTCCAGGTTTTTCGGCTTCATAGAGACAGCGCGCTCTTCTGATAGTTGAGGGGAACGGTGGAAGCAAACTGCCTTATACTGTGGCTCTAGCTGAAGTTTGCCAAAGGCTGAACATATGCGCTTGCATTAAATATGCATCCTCTGAAGACCGCAGGTCAGTTAGGATTGAGCATTTCCAAAGCTTGTGCACACTGATGCATTGTCGAAAGTCGCAAAGCTCATTAGTGGTCTTTATTGGGTAAGAAGACGCTTCATTGTTTCTGATTATGGACAACAAAGGTGAACATTCATACAGTGGAGGCATATTGTGTAGCAAAACCTTCGTTTTATATGCTCCCCTGAATGTAAAGCACATCATAAGAAAGGTTGGAGGGCTTGCATACCACATAAATTCTAGTCCCGAGTGCATTTAGATGAATTGTTCAGATTCTCGATGCATGAACAAATGCGTGAGCGATACACACCAACATTGCAATAAATGCACTAGAGACAGTTTTATAGACACAACTTAAGGCCCGTTCACACTCTTGCGACCGAGTACGACCGAGAGAGACGAGATCTGTTAAAACTTGCTAAATTTTTTTAGGACGAGGGAACACACTGGCATTGTGGCGCCATCTATGCGGTGACCCTGGAACTGCATTTCACAAGAGCGAAGGTTTTGCGGGATTTCAGAGGTCAAATGTGCGTAATACTCATAGAAAGGCTCGTTTAGAACATTGACAAAAGTTTTTCGAGCCAAAAAAGAAAGGATAATGCGCGAGAGAAATAAAAATATGCCGGACCGCCGAGTTTATACTGCTACCCAATAGATGGCGCCAGTGTGTCCTCTGGTTGTAAGAAGTTTTAAGGAACCCAGGTTTAAGAGGTCGCAAGAGTGTGAACGGGCCTCAATACTTCCCTAGTCTTCACCGCAATGGTCTAGTGATCTTTGAGCTTCTTTGCTTTCCCCTGAAGGGAAAAAAACGTAGCTGTTCATAGTATATTTCTTCACATTCTTTGAAGTCTGAAAACGGTAATCTCTGCCGTCCACTATACTTGCTTTCAGCTACAACCCCAGGCAAATCCAACTCGGGGAGAATCTAAATGTTTGTGCAGACCTCTTGAAGATCAAGTTTCAGAGTCTTTACATATTTGCATTGTCATACGGTGTTACTTCGCTGACGTAGGCAGTTTTTGAACACGGAATCTGAGTATGTGCGTTTCATGCCCAGTGCCCCAGTTTTGTCATTTGCTGAGCTCCTTTCATTAGTCTCAATCGCTGGCTTCTGCAGGAAACTAAATGGTACAGCTCCATTTGTAATGAAGTTTCTATTTAAAATGCAATAGTTTTTTGTGTGTGTGTGGTGGTGTTTTGGAAGATTTTTTACAAGTTTTGTCTTCGTAAGCGAGGAAAGCAGTTGAGGGCAGTTCTTGTTTGGTTATGTGAGAGGCAGACTCTGTGGAAGGAGCAAGCTTACATCATTTGTTCTGTGTCCTGTAATGCAAGTGGCTCTAGCGACTGTTAATAGAAATAACGCATATGTATTGTGCAGGTTTTGCTTCCTTCCAGTGCATCTGTGCCTCAAGGGAAGCACTCTTAATGGAGCCATAACTTGGATTTATTCATATTTGTCAAATAGTCTCCCAGTACCACAATTTGACTTGAAGTCAAAATTTCATTACCTCCTTTGAATGAATGTTTCCACATATAAACATTTATGAGAAATTTCACGATACCACAATTCGATTTTAAGGTGAAATCGAATACCTCGCTATTCTAATCTTTGTTCCAGATGTCCCGTGTATCTAAGTAGTAGTTAATTGCCTTTATAACAGTCTTTGTGACATGACTTACATGGTTTTCCCTCTTGGTTTTCTTTTTAATGAATAAATCTGCAGCATGACAGTGACGAAGATGCGAAGGCATTACCCAAGGACGCTCCGAAGGAAGAAGCCACTGGAGTCTTGGACGATGACGATGTGGACATCTTCACGTCATCCTCGAGAGCACTGTCGGAGCCTTCCCAAGCGCAGCACTTTATTTGACGACGATGACTCAGGTCTGTCCATTTCGTAGCTGATGAAAACTCTCGGAGATGGCTGATTTTGACTGAGGCTTCAGTCCCAGTGTGGCCTGCCTTGGGGATGCATCCAGTCTCTTTTTACAACTTATCTCTGCATGAGTTTTCGTTTGTAGGGTGTTCCTTTTACAGGGTTCGCACGGGTCCTTGAAAACCTTGAAAACCCTTGAATTTGCAAACGGCATTTTCCAGATCTTGGAAACCCTGGAATTTCTAGCAGTGCTTGAAAACCCTTAATTTTCCAATAGTTGGTTTCTTTTTCTTTTTTTTTCAATAATTAAATGTTTTTACAATACTAAAATATAATTATTTTTTGTGTGTATGTTAACGTAAATTTTGAAATTTCAACGAGGAAGTTTTTTTTTATATGGCACATTTAGACACATTTAGCGGATACCTGTTAAGTGCCTGGCCACAATGGTAGCATCCCAATGGTTCTGTATCCGGACTCACCCGTCAGCCATCTGCAATCTTGTTCTTTCGTTTGCTTTGTTCTCTCGTGTATTGTTTACTAGCTACCCCTGGTTTGTTTGTTCCATTTCTGTTTTACGCTACACATGGTGAACATACGGTAGTTCAAATGGTGCGTGATTCCCGAGAAGTGCAACTTTCAGCGGTCGTGGCTAGGTCACGACGACTACAGACACCGAGAAAGCAGAGGCGACAGATGACATCACCCACATTTTTGCCGTTTTCCTTAGCCTTTAAGGAAAATGGCAAAACAAAAAGATGCAAGAACTTCTAGACATCAACCAGGAAATCAAGGAAAAGCTGCAGTAGCTATACTAAACCCTTTACTAGCACCTCTTTGGCAAATGTGCCTTTTCTAGGAATCGTGCAATTAAAAATTTTCGCAGTACATTTAAAAAATTTGTTATATTATAAATTTATCTAGATGGGCTATTTTAAGGGGTCGTTGAAAATATCTTTACAGGCCCTTAAAAGTCCTTGAAAACCCTTGAATTTTTTTCTTTTTGATGCCTGTACGAACCCTTCTTTTCGCACTGGAGATTTGAGGGCACAGTGGGGTGCTCATATGCTAGGCAAGGGTATCAGGAAATATCAAGTGTTTTTTCCAATATATTTCCGCATTTGTCAGTCTCTATCTGTACAGAGCAGAGTTTGTTAACTCAGTAAATTGTTTTAAAGACCTTGAGTTTGTAACCTACATAGATGCTACTCAGTGGCAGCTGTAGTTGACTCTGCAGCTATAGTGTGCTGACGGCGAGCTCCCATGACAGGCATTCCACTCCTTCAAGATTGGATCGTTCCTGTCAGGCGCTAAGTGGAAGTCACCTCCGAGCGTGTGCTGTGACAATGTATACTATTCTCATACGGTATTCAGTGAATGCCACCTGTGTTATTTTCTATCTGTGGGTTACGGATAGAGAACTGATGTTTTTGGACTGTTGCGACGTTGGTTCAATTCCTATGCTCGTAGAACCAGGGTATCAAACTGGTCAATACTCAAGTTCGGTTCTGGTTTGGATATCAGTAGCTTTGAATTTGGTTCCAGTTCAATTTCAACTCTGTGATGTATTGTAAATATCGGCCTGGTTACTGGTTCCACCAGTTCAAACCAGTTTGTGCTTGCATTTTCGCCGACGCCAAGTTGTGATGCATATAAGCGTGAAATATATTTCCTTTCATTATTATTGAGCTGTCTCCATGTAGCTGCCGTTTGTTTAGCCAAGACTGCGCGGCTGATGCCACCGTTGCAAGTATTTAAGAGGCCATGCAACCATTTTTGGACTTCGGTTTTGAAAGAACTGCCAGCCAAATCATTCGATGACGTCGAGACGTTTCAAAACCGGCTCGGTTTTTTCTTCAGGGGCGATTTTTTCCAGATAGGAGACAGCACCTTTGTTTTCTTCTACGATGATAGTCTCTTTTTTTTCCACTTTTTTGTTAGGTGGCTTAGTCTGTTCACATAGGATGATGGTGATGTGCCAGTTGACCTATTGATGTTTCCTGGTGTTTGACGTGCCATGACTCCATAAAAAGCCGCTGGCGGAAGTTTGTCTCAGCATTTATGATGTGGGTGTTTGCAAAGTCGATTCGATGGTCATTGTCCTCGCAGTGCTCCTCAACAGTGCTGCGCTCGTGGTTGTAGGATTTGATTGGTCATTTTTTCAATTTTCAAAGTTTATCCTCAACCAAGCAGACCTCTGCCAACATGTTTACGTTCAAACAATATTTATGAATGATAGCCTTCGATTGAGCATCTTGCCAACTTATTGCAATACAGTTGAACCTCGATTTAACGAAACCCGATTTTACGAATTTCCCAATTTAACAAACAAATTCGGATTCCCCGCGCAGCCTATGCCAGAAAAATGTCTTCCTCGATTTAATGAAGTTCCTGATTTAACGAAATAATTAGTGGGTCCCGGTGACTTCGTTTAATCGAGGTTCAACTGTACAGTTCAACTGTACACCCAGGTTGGTGTCGCACCTTGGTTTCCGTGGCAGCCACTCGGGGCTGCAAATCTCGAAGTATTCCTGTTTTTGCTTTGCTATTATGCAAAAAATCGCGATATTAAAAAAAGAAAAAAATGCGGCGGTTTTTCTATTTCTTTTGGCAGGATAAACAATGCAAAATTCAAAACTGCACAGTCTTTCGAAGCAAAAATTGTTGCATTGCCCCTTTAATTGACTTTGTGCCATCCCCCGTGAAAAGTGGTGGCTCAAAATTTATTACTCCAAACCGCTTTCTAGTGAACCAGTGACCACCGCATGAGATAACGATTTCGTTTTGCTTGGTTCAGTATCAGATCTGTTTGGTTTCGGTTACGCTTTTGTTCGGGTTTGTTTCGGGTTCGGTTTGACATTCCGCGTAAAGCATGTCCCTCGTGCGTCTTCCGGACAGTTGAGAATGCCGCGCCGTTGGGGCCTGTCGTTGCAGATGACATTTTTGGCACGAGGCCGGTGGCTCCCAGGGCGAGCACGGCGGAAAAGAAGAGCTGTGCCTCCGGTGAAGAAGTCCCTGCCCAAGGTGCCAGACTTCAAGGACCCCCTCCTGAGCGAACTGGACAACTGATAGACCGGGATTCTGCAGGGTGCCCTTTCCCCTCGCTTTTTCTTTTTTTGGGGGAGGGGAGCACCTTTTTTTATTTTTATACACCGATCTTTCAGCTTTTATAGCCTTTGTACATAATGTGTGTACATAAACGACGGGAATATTTAAATATACAAACGTCGATGATGATGCAAGGTGGACATATTTTGTAGTTAGTTTTGCTATCATCATTTTTTTGTTGGTAAGTTTTGTGGCTAGTCGAACTTAATTACGTAAACCCGGGCGAGCGGTGCTTTTGGTCATATGCTTTTGCAAGCATCAGCGTTACGCGCGCTTTAATAGCTTTGCAAGCCAAAATAAAACAAGTTGCCGAGAGCTGTTTGCTGTCTTTGTCCTGTGATTATGAACGAACGTTCTGTTTCAATGAATTGAAAATGATAGGGAGGCTAGTCAAATAGTCCCAAGTGCAATGAAACACCTGCCACGTGGAATTGTCGGTGCTAATATTGTCGTAACAGGCTGCGTAGTGGTCTCATCTGAGAGTCGACCATTTTTAATATTGCTGGCTCTTGAAGTAAGAGTTAAGCAGCACGAGCGGAGAGTGCCTGCACAAGCATGGCCCTGTACTGGTGGCTCTCAAACTTGCGCTTATAATAATAATAATCTTTATTCAGCCTAAAGGGCTGCGACACCGCAGAAAGGCCATTGGGCCATACCTGAGGCCTGCAGTGCCGCATTACTACAAACAAAACAAAGTAGGATTTTCGCATAAAACATACACATACTCACACACGGACACAACACAAACACACATGTATGCGTGCACGCACGCACACGCACGCGCGCGCGCCCACACACACACACACACACACACACATATGTGGGAGGGGAAGAGAAAGGAGGGTAAATCATTGTGACTTTGGACATTGGTGCATTGTAGACTCTTTTTTGCGCAGATAGTGCGCAGTTTCAGTAAAACTGCTCAATTTATATTTTTGGGCGTTTAAGAATTGTGCAGGGTGGTACAGAGCACGACACTGTTAGCGCGAACAAGCGACCGTTGGTTTTTCCAGTTTTTCTCTTTGAAACGAAGGGATGTCATCAAAGTTATTATTGCTACGGAAAGGGCTCATTTAGTTCTATAATGAAAGCGAAAAAAATTTCGTGCTCACTAATACAATTTAGAAGTTAAATGCGAAAAGGTGCCAATGTCGATGTTCGCGCTAACAGTGTCGCGATGTGTACAAAAAACATTTCGTTACAAAGAACAATTTCAAAAACAAATTCCGTAAAGTACCGGGGAGTACCCACTCCACTTTCACCTGGAAACTGGGTTAATCTAGACATGGGCGCTTGTCCGGTAAAAATCGCCCACTTAACGTATAGTTTGCAGAATTGCCAAGTTTGGGAAATGTCAATACAGTCTAAGCTCGTTTTGACCAAGATTTCGGTCTGTTGTGAAAGAAGTATGTTGTATGCAGATATGAAGTTGAGTCAATGGTATATAGAGGAAAACCAACCGAACTTCACAAATCGGTATGTTATATCCAAATGTCTTTTGTAACCAGGGCTCTTGTAATGAGCTTAGACTAGTGGCGCTTGAACGAAGTGGGCGCTTTTGCGGTATTTTACGGTATGTAGAAACAATGCAAAATACTTTTCCCCTTGAATGCAACTCTACAGTTTATCATGATTAGCAACATCATTTTAAACTGAGATCAGTTTTTCCGTAAGTGAACTTCCTCCCTAAATAGTTTGAACAAGAAAATTTAACAATCCCTGTGATATCAAAATTTTTGCCTTTTTTTTTTAATGATTCAGTCTGGAAATTCTAAAATTGGTCTGACAAAAGAAAAATGTTTCACGCTGCGCTATGCATTCTTAGAATTCCTCCTGATGTAAATATTTTATTAGGCTTAGCCGCAGTGTTCTGCGTGATAATTCCATTTAAAACTGGACAAAAATGAACTTCCAGAAACAAATTTTTTTGCATGTTTAAGTAATTCATCGGAAGTATTTCCAGCCTCATTTCCCGGTGGTCACACCAGCTTTTCGGCACTTGAATCGTTCTGATGTATATATGCGTCCGCATAATTTGCAAATAACTGCGCCTGCATAGTTCATAAAACAAACAAAAAATGGAGCCCAGTATATTTTTTTTTGTCGCACTCCTGAGGCTACAAGCACTGGTGAAGATATCGGACTGTTCAGTAGACCGCTTTGCTTCATGACCAGATAAATAGTCAGCATATTATAGTAGGGATATAAAGGAAAGAGAAGTGCCAGAGGAAAGGAGGGGAAACAACGTTTCAACCCAAACCGTCTTCCTTCACCTGAAGACCGTTTGGTTGAAACGTCGTTCCCTTCCTTTCCTTTGGCACTTCACTTTCCTTTCATATCCCTACGTCTAGTATACTAACAGTGCCCTGCAGAACCCCACATCTTCAAATAGGCAGCAGCAGTCCAGTTGATGGTTTTATCGTTAATTCATAGAAATATAAGTGTATTCAATATTAATAAATAAGGAGGCACAGCCTTGAAAGCTTTGCAAATAATAAGAAATACACAACCTACACGTTATTAGGCTATGCTGGTGGGAAAATATTGCTGGAGTCCAGAACTGAGAATACTTAAAACAGTGTTTCAAATATTCAACCGCTTCCTTCGGGATAACGTCTTACACCGTGGTGGACGTCAGGTAGAAAGGGTAAAGTAAAAATTAGTCAATTATTTACCCAATATTTATTCACATTACTGTCGAAAAATATGCCATAGCAGTTAAAGTTCAGACAACTAAATTCTGCTGGTTAAAGCGAGAGCGTTGTAAATCTGAATACTTGAAATTGAATACAAAACAGGGCGTTCACAGACAACCACACTATCACTTAGCAACAAACCTTTATTTTCAGACGCGAAAAATTTCCGCGTCGACCAGAATCGAGATAAAAAACGGAGTAGGGCAGAAAGGAAATGTCCATGATCGGGAGAAAAGATAAAAGGGAGTTTTCGTAGATCGTTCCCCCTGTCCCGCAACGTTCTCCGCAACCCACTACGAGGTCCGGGTCTCTGTAAGGAAAGGCTAACGTCACGCATGCGCAGTAGTGGCGTCTTCGTTCTGGAGAGCGTAGTGGAGGTCGGAAAATTGTCGACGAAAACTCCCCAAAGACTAAAGACCCGTTCACACTCTTGCGACCGAGTAAGACCGCCGCAGCGCGTCCGGTCCTAAGAAGTCGCAAGAGGCTTAAAAACCGGTCTGGTCTCTCTCGGTTTTACTCGGTCGCAAGAGTGTGTATGGCGCTTAATTTTTTTAATTCTGGCGTAATAAATGCCATTAAATTCTGCTGTGCGATATTGTCACGAATGACAAGTGATGAGGCGATAATAACTGAAGAAACTTGGGGCGAACTTGTGCCCAAAAATAAAGGGAACAGAAGAAAGCAGAGCGTCGTGGGCGTCGACGTCTGCGTGACAGCAGAGTCGAACGCTGGGGCGAAACTGACTGAGGATCGCCTTGCGGAGCCCCTTATGTACATGCGTTGGCTTCTGGAACAATCGGCCTAGAAGGTTCGGTGACGAGAAATACCAGAACATCAAAACCGTCGTCTCCGGTTTTCAAAAATGTGTAACATCAACCAGCTCGCCTGCCAACTTACTTTATCTTCAATCAAATTAGAGTCAACAAAAATGTGTACCCGCGACCAGGAATCGAACCCTGGCTTTCTGCGTGGAAGGGTATCGCAGCGCGGCAGTTGGGCCACGGCCGCGCTGCATACTGAGCTGCACGCGCGGCAATATTCACTGGCGAAGCTAGACTGCCGAAATCTGCGCAACCAAAGTAATGTTTTTTTCTTGTTTTTTTAACAACAATTTTAGATTTGAGTTTGCGGTTAGATCGCAACGTGCCCGCCGGACCAATCAGCCACCTTTCTCTCATCACTCTGACCCGGCTTTCCGCTCGTGGGTATTGGCGGGAGCATGATGACGTGGCGAAAGAGGCGCATGACTGGTCCAAGAGGACGTAGCTTCCACCTTGCGGGTGGGACTTCCACTGTTCTTTTTGCGTTTAGTTTCGACAGCTCGTCTCCTGGCGGCTTAGAGGGGAACTGCGCCGATTCTTTTGTAGTCTTTGATTTGGCTGGAAATTGGCACACCACATCAATAGCCCTTTCTCAACTGATAACCAGAATATTTTACAAAAATAATTTTTTTCCGTGGAGTTATTGAAGTTTCAAGTTACGGCTGCCGCAAGGGTTCCAGGAGGCTCTCTCTACTGGCAACAATGAAAAATCCCTACTTTTCCCTACCAGTGGAAGTCACCGGCGGGCAAGCGGACGAGCGACCCGGGCATCCGCGAAGCGGCTTTCCAGGCGCCAGAAATCTAGGTTGACGTCATCAGTTTGAAGCGCGAAAACGGCCCTTAGTTTCCGCGATCTTGATGGATTTCGCCTTCGGTTCCATTGGCTGGCGCGCGTCGGCGGGGCTCCCATTGGCCGCTGCGCTCATCAGTTTCCACGACCGCTCACCCCATGGCGCTGCGTGTCCATCAGCGCGTCGTTAATACGGAGCGTCCAAGGTCGGCGTGCCCAGGGGCGGCGACGAAAAGTACACAGCAGACGAAAAAGGAAGCGGACGAGCGGCTCTCATGCTTTCGCATTCACAACTCATCAGAAGTGCTTAGGTGTACCTCAAGCTTTTTAATGCGAAAGCATTAACTGTCCCATGGAGCGAGCCGACGTCATCAGCAGCACCAAACGGCAGGTAAATTCCTCTCCCGATCGGAGCGAAGTGAAGCCGAGATCTGAGACGTCCCAGCTTTGAAGCCGCGCAAAAGCAACGCAAAACGACAGCCAAATTACAGTTAGCCAAATGAAGCGGAAATCTGATGGATGGGGTCGTCGCGCGTCAGTTTTAAGGAGAGTCAACTTATGGCACCACATGCCCGCGCCAGAGCGCGCCGGAGAAGAGCGATGCAGCGCGGCGCGCCCATCACGAGAATGCGCAAGAACGACATTAGAGTTTTTAGACGCTTCCGCTGTCCCGCAACGCTCTCCGCAACCTGCTACGAGATCCGGGTTTCGTACGCAAGCATGGCGCGCAGCGCGGTAGCGGCTTCGTTGCGAGGCTTAGCGAGCCAGCGTAAGAACGCGTCTACGAAATCCCATTGAGTTTTCGTAGACTGCGTTTCCAGGCCTCTGCTACGGCCTCTGCTACAGAAGCCGTTACTGCGCCTGCGCGCCGATGGCCTTGACTGTACAGTTCCGGGTATCGCCGCGGGTTTCAGAGATGGTGACGGTGTAACGAAACTGGTTTATTCAGGTTGCCAGACTGCTCTTTACAGCTGACTGAAACTGGACATTAACATCAGATCTGATACATCTTCCCGTTTAAACAACGAATAAGCTTGAAATACTACAACTTGACTAACATGCCTGGTTGAAGTGTTCATCACAAGTAAGCTTCACCTCTTCATTGGTCTTGACAATAGCGGGAGGTTGCACATGCACCGGCGCTGGATAGTCTGTAGGACCATCCATTATTTCACTTTCATGGTCACGAGTTTCCCGGTACTGCACATTGTCCTCGTTGGGCACTTGTGCTTGAACATCCATGTCCTCCGAGTGAGAGATGGTTTCTTAAAATGCTTCCTTGCTCGCAAGTAAATGCTGCCTGTTTCGTCTCTACACAGCACCATTCTCAGCTTGCACCACATAGGATCTTGGCGCCACTTGCTCTTTGACTTTCCGCTTTCTTCCATCTCTCAGACGCACCGTCTGTCCAGTGGCCAGTGTCTCCAAATGCCTACCAGCACTGACATTTTGTTTGTGTTTTTCCACTTTCCGTCCTTGTGCTGCTGAGAAGTCTGGCAGTTGAGACCTCAATCGTCGCCCCATGGATAACTCGCAAGGTGACAGTCCATTATCGAGTGGTGTGCACCTGTAGTTCAGCAACGCTAGCCAAAAATCTTTTTCGGCATACTGAGTTTTCTTTAGAATCCTTTTGACTACTTGGTGCGGAGTCCATTCGCTCTTGGAAATCTTGGGCTCGCGGTGATATGTTCGAATTCATATATCTTGCAAATACGGTAAATTCTCTGCTTTTAAATTGTGGACCATTGTCGGTGCATACTTCTTTGGGGATTCCATGCCTTGCGAAAACATTTGCCATATGGTCGATCGCTGCAGCAGCACTAGCTCTCTCTGTTAGCTAGGGTGACCAGACGTCCCGTTTTGGCAGGGACAGTCCCGTTATAGAGGTTAATTTCTACTGTCCCGTCATTCTATCCGAATATAGCCAAATGTCTTGTTTCTGTGGACAACTTGCTCGTGAAATCAGTACATCGAGTCGTGACAGTGTATTTTAATAAGCATATATAGCGTAAAAATGTTATCTCCGATAGAGCATGATTTTTAGCGTCTTCCGTAGCAAGAAGTTTTGTTTTGCACTTAGCAAGAAGTTTTGTTTGCACAGATGTGTGTACGGGGCAGCTTTCGATAACTACATTTGGCATGCTTAGGTATTGCAGAACGGGTAAGAAAAGTGCGTGTGTACCCAACTATTCAACGAAAGCCCCAGAAGAGTGTGTTTTCGCTTAAAGTAACAGGGTTTTTTCTTTCTGTCTTGCTTTGCCCTCCCCTCCCTCCCTCCCTTCCCTCTCCCCTCCCCTTGTCGTTCCGCTTTCTTTGAGGAGTATGGTCACCCCTGTTAGCTGCACCACTTCAGGGTAATTGGAGTAGGCCTCATACAACACGAGGTACGAGGATCTTGCATAATGACACTTATCAGCTCCAACCCTCTCCCACGCTTTACTGGGTACTTCTCTCATGATGAGTGGTTCAGCAGGCTGCTGGTATGCAAATGTTCGACCAGCTGCACACTTTGATATGTATGTCTCAATGTCAGCATTTATTCTTAACTAAAATACTAAAGCTCTAGCACAAATTTTGCATTGGCTCATGCCCAAGTGTCCTTCATGCAATCTTGCCTGTATGTCTGCACGGCAAGCTTTCGGAATAACTACTCTTGAGCCCTTTAATAGGACACCTTTGGCCAGAGTCAACTCTGATGTGTACCCCTTGAGGTCTCCCTGTCGTTGTTGACCCCGGGGGTCCATGCGATAACTCCTTGTAGTTCGTCATCAGTCTCCGGGGCCTCTTGCAGTTTCTGAAGTGTTGCTTGTCTCAGTGTTGGCGACACTATGCTGGCAGCGTGTACTTAACATCATCCTGTTCTACCACTTCCTTTTTGGCCTCTTTTACTAGTGCGCGAGACAATGTGTCGGCTAGCTCCAAGTTCTTTCCAGGAAGATAGCACAGGTCAAACTCGTACCTCATCAGACGAGTAAAAAATCGCTGCAAACGAGGTGGCATGTCTCCAATGCTTTTCTTTGCTATGGAGGTCGATGGTCGGTTTCCAGTGCGAACTTGCGACCATAAATGAAGTCATGGGACTTCTCACAGGCAAACGTGATAGCGAGCGTATATTTTTTTTCAATTTGTGCATATCTCACTTCACCGTCAGTCATCACTCGTGACGCATATGCTACTGGACGCCACTCTGTATCATTGAGCTGTAGGTGTGCCGCTCCCAGTCTATACTGTGATGCATCAGCTGTCACTTTTGCCTTCTTTTTGGAGTCAAAAAATGCTGACACTGGCTTGTTAGTCAGTGTTCTCTTCAGGCTGTCCCATTATGCTTTGTGTGCCTCAGTCCACCCAAATATCACATCATCCTTGATGAGGCCTCTTTTGAGGATTTGTTCTTTGCAACAAGTGTGGCAAATACTTGCCTACATAGTTGAGGACTCCCAGCATCCGCTGTACTTCCTTCTTGCTTTGAGGAGTAGACATCTGAAGGACTGACGTAGCGCTTTTAACCATGGTTCAATATATTATCGACGCACGAATTCTTTTTTTTTTTTTTTGCAGCGTTTTAGTAGAAGTTAACAGAAAAGGAAACACGATAAAACGAGCTGGGAAAGCCGACAGAAAGGACTTTCATTGCTGACAATTTTAGAATAAAGGCTAAGAAGGATAATTATCTTTTTTTAAATCTTTTTTAGACTCTTTTAGTGTTAACTAAAAAAGAAGAAATGGAGCAGTGCGTTCTTTTCATTGTCACTGGTCAAGATACGACACCAACCGTGTCGTGTCCGCTATCTACCTTCTTGCTTTGGATCCCGAATTTTAAGTAAAGTTGTGGAAAAAAGCGGATGAATGCTTCACACGACATGTAAGGCGTTCGACGCATGTCGGTTATAAACAAGTCATTCGTCTTGCGATTAAACTGCGCAGAAACCGCAGAAAGGGAATGTTTCAATCTTTACAAAGCAATGTAAAAACTTGATCGATGCTATACGCGCACATATCTTATATTGCTAGAATATCTATTCTATGCATCACATGGCAAGATTACATATTCTAGCAAGATGACTTTCCAGGGACGGATACTAACGATGTATACCCTATTGAAAAATATTTTTTACCGGAATGTCATTTCCAGTAAAAGTCTATTTTACTGGATTATGGGACTGTTTTCACTTCCAGTAAAGCCGTAGCTTACCGGAATGTCGCCGGATTTTTTACTGGAATGTCACCGGTTGGTTTACAGGAATGTTACCGGCTTTTTACCCGAATGTCACCGGATTTCTACCGGAAGTTTATTTCCAGTAAAAATCTATTTTACTGGATTATGGGACTCTTTTCGCTTCCAGTAAAGCCACAATTTACCAGAAGATCACCATATAATAATATCTTTATTATCTTCGAAAAATACATGTGTGCGTGCTGGCCCACGAAAGCAAAGACGCTTGTATGTGAGACCAGGCAGCCAATAAAATACCGTGACACAGTGAACACTAGAGAAACAAAACAAACAAACAACAATAACGTAGGAATGTGGGCAACGAATACGCACTAAGTAATTATATAATCATTATTGCGCGAGCGTGAGGCACCATTCTCTTACATTCCGTTTTACCGCACTAAAGGATGATATGTTCAGCAAAGACTCTGGCAAACTGTTGAAGATTGGCCGGAATTCATAGCGTTTTTTCTTTCTTTTTTCGGAAGTCAACGGAAACCATTTAGGAGGAAGCCTGTGAACCGTGGTTGGTGCATGTTTACCAGATGCTGGACGATTCGGTAACAATAAAAGTGGTTAGTCCACAGAGACCTGAAGGTTCTATGTATCTATTTAACCAGGTCGATACCAGTGAAACAATTTGCACAGCTGTAGACAAAAGCAATCAGACCAAATAGGAACAACCGAGTTCTTTGTCGCAAAAGATATCTTTCAAGGTACTTACCATGCCGCTGGGTAAATTCCTAGACGTACGGTAATAAAACCGCGCAGGTGCACCACACGGACACACACACGTATGATCTCAGTAGCACGTTTAGCGAAAACCACGAACGCGCGAAACGAACATCCGCCGCCGTTGAGAAATCACGGGCACAGATCACGATGTCGTCCCTGATGTCGTCGCCGCGGGTGCAGCAGGTGTCAGTAGCACGCTTAGCGAAAACCACGAACGCGCGAAACGAACATCCGCCGCCGTGGAGAAATCCTGGGCACACTCACGATGTCGTCCCTGATGCCGCCGCCGCGGGTGCACCCGGCGTCAGTAGCACGCTTAGCGAAAACCACGAACGCGCGAAACGAACATCCGCCAACGTTGAGAAATCTTGGGCACAGTTTTTTCGCTCGCTGGATGCTTCTGAAGCCGGACGGACAAAGAGGCGTAAGAAACAGGTCACTGAAAGATATTTTCTTTTCATCTGCACACCCAGCTGCTCTGGAAGATACAGCTCGCACACATGGAACGAGAATCCGAGACTGAGCGTTCGTTCCTGGCCGGCCGTTGCTCGTTGACAAACAAAGAAGCCGGTTTTCTTAATAAAAAAGTAAAGAAAAGTCAGCAAAACGACCTTCTCGCATTTTCCCCACGACCCAATGCGAGGGAGAGAGGGTGCGTGGGGACTCGTCCTTGGTGCGAGGCACCAAGGACGCCCAGTCCCCGGCTCGCCTCGGCTTCCCCCTCCCCTCGTGTCGGCTTTGAGTAAAGTTCGGTAAACAGGGAAGCGAGTCACCCGTTTCGGGTAAGATTAAAACCGGGTCGTCTGGGAATCGAAAGTGGCTGGCGGTGACATTCCAGCGAAATCTGGAAACCCGATGCCGATGAAATTACTGCAAAATCTGTTTGCCGACAAATAATCTCGCACAGACTGCAGGTAAACTGGTTTCGAATGAAAATGGGTGAAAGTGCCCACCTTTTTGGATCGTCAAAACAGTTCGCTGCACGCACTTCTTGAGGGTTGCAACGTCGTCCCGAGCTAAAACTCGCACTCACGAGAATGCCGACCGAGTGGTCTCGTACCTGCTCTGCCCCGACTTTTGCCTGTCGCAAATAGCAAGTTGCCGGTGATCGCTGCTCACCTTTTTGGATCGTCAAAACAGTTCGTTGCACGCACTTCTTGCAGGATTGCAACGTCGTCTCGAGCTAAAACACGCACTCACGAGAATGCCACTGCATTGGCGGCCACCATTACAAACTCAGCTAGTCCCCCTGCTCGTCTTGGCTTCCTTGCCTTTAGCCGTTCCCCTTTCGTCGGCTACCAGTGAAGTTCGGTGTCTGGCAAACGAGAGTGGCTTCCGGTAGGATTCCAGCGACGGGTAATCGAAAATGGTTCTGGCAAAACTTTCAGCGAAAGTATCTTCCGGTAATATTTCCACCACAGACTGGTAAACGACGCTGGTTTCTGGTGAAAATGAGTGGAAATTAACCCGTTTCCACTGAATGTCACGGGAAGTTTTTGCCGGATTTTAACCAGAGTGGCTCCGGTAAAACGTACACCGGAATCTGGTAACTGAAAGTGGCGGCCGGTAATATTTCCACCAAAAACTGGTAAACTACGCTGGTTTCTGGTGAAAATGAGTGGAAATTAACCCGTTTCCACCGAATGTCACTGGAAGTTTTTGCCGGATTTTTCAATAGGGTACTGTATTCAAATTAATTAATAGGGCGTGATGTACAGGCTCGTTTTAATGGGTTTGTTATTCAGGTGATGTGAATTTATTTGTGTTGATCCAAGTGGCAACTATGACATTGTTAAAAAAAAACTATGAATTGTTCAAATAAGGTTAGTAACATTTTACAGTCAACTGTAATATGTAAAACTGACTACTGAATAATGTAATGACGCGACTCCCATTGACGTAAGGCTGAATACAAACAAACTTTAATATTTTAAACTCAAGGATGTGACAACTCGATTATTATTTAAGAGTTCATTTTTGTTCGAAATTTGAACAAAATCTATTTGAATTGCAGATTAAACTGATCACAAATACATTTACTAGTTGTGCTTTCGGATTATTTAGAGAGCACATTTCAGGTTTTCGTTTTTTAATCAGATATACAACGTTTGAAGATGATTTGGATTAAATTTGTGGGAAGCCCAGGAGGAAAAGGGCGCATCGGGCACACGCTATGAGCGGCCGAGCGGCGCTCGATACCGGGGCGCGGCAGTGCGAGACGAGGATCCAGCTGGAACGGCCGCAACGCAGCAGCCCCGACGACTCGGCGGACGACAAGACTGAGCCAGCCCCGGGGAAGACACGTCCACGAGAGTCGACGAACAGTAAAGTGTTTTCTCGTATCTCCTCGAACGTGTGACTTCTTGGGAGGGTGGATCAGGCGGGGACCGATTGGGCGGCCATAATATTGAGCGACCCACAAACTCCACGTAAGAAAGAATATACTAAAAAACGGTTTGTAAATTAAGTGAATCAACGATTCTGACAAATGGCAGTAATTTTCACTTGCTCTTGAAAGGTTTGAAGCGTTTTGATTTTGGTATTTCGTCGTGAACGTCGTTTTACTCGTTTTAAGAATTATATGTTTCGCAAGATCACGGCGAAACGAATATGAAAATTTCTAAAATTTCTCGCCAGATATCAAATTCACCTTAATTATTTTAGGTCAATTGCTTCAATACCTTCTGTGAGATAGTCGGTATGCAAGAAGGAATACTCAGAACAAAGTTGGCTCGATGAATGTCTTTGTTTATTTGCTATATTCAGTGGAACTCTTAAGCTCTTACCCCCCGTGTATCATTTTTTTTTACAGAAGAATAAATTAATCTTTTATTTCTTAAAATTCATCAGTAAACTAATTAACATGTTGTCATGACGGGTCCAATGAAGTAAGATGCTTGTTAACATTACTCTTGTTCATATGTGAGCAAACATTTTAGATTATATAAATATTACTGAGAGCTTCAATGCATATCACAAAACAAATGGACTAATATTTTGCCAGTAAACACGAAGCCTTAGGCCAAAAGTGTATGTTAATATTTTTTTTTCAGAAAAAGTGAGTAAAATTAGTGTTAGCCTATCACTGCTTTCTAGTTCGCTATTGCCGCAGGTTGCTAAGAATTTAAGCA
Source organism: Ixodes ricinus (assembly GCA_037355805.1). Classification (NCBI taxonomy): domain Eukaryota; kingdom Metazoa; phylum Arthropoda; class Arachnida; order Ixodida; family Ixodidae; genus Ixodes; species Ixodes ricinus. The sequence goes on along the minus strand of JAZHYW010025773.1, from coordinate 7,506 downwards.
ATCAAAGCACATGGGTACACTCACGCTCTGCTTCCTGAAAAAATAATATTCCAGGTGGATATTAGGCACACATGCCTTTCCTGCAGTAATGCCTCTCTGCGCAGTATAGTAAAAGCCTGCGAACTGCCTGAGGAAGAAGAGTGCTTGAGATTGAGGATGTAAAATTTTCGTTCCGTCAATTCGACAGCCTTTTCGGTAGCCTATAACCAGCTGTGACCTTCAAAGACCAACGATAAGAAGCTTCAGAACTACCGGCGACGTCCGAGGAGTCGCCAGTGAGAAGCCACTCGTAAGGGAGGACGACGACGACGATGATGACAGTACGCTGTGCCGGATGACCGCGGCGCTAGGTTCTGGCCCTGGACATGAATGCATCGGGGGTGGCAGCTGTCTACCTCGACTGGGCCTCCCCTCTAAAGCCGCTGCCTACACCGAAGCAAGCAAGCGCACCGTCAGGGGCCAGGACTTTGCCATCACGAATGTACATCGGACGGCCCGCCGAGGGTCGCCTTGGCTCTTTGGCCTGCTCGCCTGGGCCGTCACCGGGCCTCCAGGACTCGCGCGGCGGTTCGGAGGAGCGGGTCGTCCTCATCATGCATGGCGTCTTCGTCACCTCCGGGCCGCCAGGGCTTTCCCAGCCCCAACACATGGTGGGGCCTGCGGACGCCACCCTGGAGCGCTTGCCAGGACATTTCTGCCAGCTGGACGGGGGACCGGCCCAGCGAGCAGCCCACTGGCAAGCACTGGGCCCACATCGCCCGCAACATCGGCCCTCAACATCGGCCCGCACCCTCACCCGCGGGCTTTATTTCACATCATCAGCACCTCTCTGTCATCTATTCGTCGTCGTCCTCCCCTTGTACATATCATCTCATAATCATCATCACTAGACGTGGCACCGCGGGCCTCCTTGGTACGGGCTGTCGCCTTTCCGCGGTGCCACGGCTCTCCTGAGCCAATAAAGATTATTATTATTATTATTATTTCCAGACCCCAATCATGATGCCCGGCTCCACGTTCGAACTTCCACAGCAGGGCATTGAAAGCGCCGCCACCAACGTCACAAACCCTGTATCGACAGACCACATCACCCCTGGACAACACTGCATGCCAAACGACTCAACACACGATGCTCATGACACCGCGTCAAAATTCTGGACGTCTGAGTCAGTAGCGAACTCGTCCGAGATCGGGGCCGAAATCATGGATGAAAGCAACACCAACAACGAAGAGTGGAACAAGGCACGATCACGTAAGCGCTCACACAAAACGCTGTCCGACTCTGCTTCGAGTTCGGGAACAGTTCGCAAACAGCCGAACGTCTGTGAAGGACTCACAGTAATCTTTGCTGCTACGAAGCCTGACCAAAAGCTAGCGACTTTAAGCAGCTTAAGGCTTTCCAACGCCCTAGAGAAGCTCTGTCCAGAGTGCATCCTTCAGATCCGCCCCAACGAGCGCCTCAACGTCGTCGCCGTTGATGTGCGCAACGGACAAACAACAAGGACGCTGCTGAGATGTCCTGAACTTTGTGGTGTCTCTGTCAGGGCCTACCAATCCCTCGAGGGCCCCACATCGATTGGTGTCATAAAAAATGTCGATGCTGAACTGTCAGATCCCGAAATTCTAGAAAACCTGCGATCGGATGGCCGCATAGCCAGAGTACGTCGTCTTGGGGTGACAGGTGTCGTAAAGCTGACATTCAACAGTTCACCTTTGCCAAGTTTCGTGCTGCTAGGACGAGTACGACACCAAGTGACGGAATTCAAGCCCCGTCCAATCCAGTGTCGAAACTGTGGTGGTTTTGGACACTTTGCAGTCTCATGCACACGTTCTTCCGCATGCTCTCGTTGTGCAGAGCCGCATCCTATAACTAACACCACGAGCAACACCAAGTGTAAATCCACAGTGGTCAAGTGCGTCAACTGTGGAGAAGCACATGAAGCTACATCTCCAGCCTGTTCAAAATGGAGAGAAGAGCAAAATGTCGTCACGTACGCGAAGAGAAACGCCGTTGACTACCGCTCTGCCAGAATTATCGTAAAGCAGGCTTCGGGAGCCATACCAGAACCCATTCACAATGTGGTGGCCAACAGCACCTCCAAAAAAAGTGGAGAAGCCCCAGCGCAGGGCAGGCAATCCCCATCCCTTGACGATAAGGGGTTAAGCTATGCCGCAGCACTCAAGACCCATCCTCAAAAAAATATCGAAAGACCACCCAATAACAACAACTCTGCAACAACGTCTAATAAGCCAAAACCCGGTGTCACCATTCCGACGGGCACTGAAAAGTCGACATGCAACGGAGCATCTATCAAAGAATCTGAACACTCAATGGGAGTCAACAATATTGAACAAACATCAACGGCTGACTCTTCAAAAAGATTACCCCGAGAAGCTCCGGAGAAACCTACGGCGAACTGGATAAAATTATTCAGAATAGCAGCAGAAATGGCGTGCGCTTATCTCGATGGCATTGATGCCTCGTGGGCACACATCCTATGCGGTTTCATTCAGGCAGCGCTCCCACTGCTGAATATAGCATAATGCTACATCCCAACATCCACCCAAAGAGACGCACCCGAAATATTGCATGTCCAACAGTGCTTCAATGGAATACTAACGGCATACAACAACGCCTCTCAGATCTACGCCTACATCTAAAGACCAACCGATACGACGTCCTAGCCCTTCAAGAAACTCGTATAAAATACGGCAAATTCAGACTTTCTCCATACGTCGTTTATCAGGGCCTACTGCCAGTTACTGAAAGCACAAAGAACGAAGTGCCGAAAGCCATGATACTTGTCCGAAAAGAACTGGATCAGCATCAAATTGATTTGACAGACTTTTGTGACGATGCTGCTGAGTTCACCGCTGTAACCATACGTAAAGGGGACTGCGACACCACTATAGTTTCTGCCTACGTCCGCCCGGGAACCAAGTGGGACCCTACGATTATAACGAAGATCATGCCGCGCTGCTCGGCAAACGTACTATTTCTGGGAGACTTTAACGCCCATAATCACACCTGGGGAGATAAGCAAACAACGACGCGCGGATCTGCTCTTGAGGCCACAGTGGACACGCTAGGGCTTGTTCCACTGAATGATGGAACCGCAACATTTGTCAGACCGGGGGTCTCCAACAGTGTCCTGGACCTCAGCTTCGCTACACCACAACTCAGCGCACGATGGCAACCTCAACATGACAGCTGGGGTAGTGATCATATTCCGATCATTATCTCCTCCCCAAGCTTTACAAGCGCTACACATAGGACCTGCAGAGTCGTCAATTGGGACCAATATCGCTTGCACCTCCAAGACCTTCTCTCAGAAGGAAACGCCGATATCACAACGGCTATTTCACAAGCCCTAAACGACGCCACGAGGCTGGTCCAGGTCCCGGTCTCCCGCCCGAATCCTGACCTCCTCTACCTCAAGCTGAGGGCCCGCCGACGGCAAGCTCAAAATCGTTCTCTACGTACAAGAAGAATGGAGGATATTCAGCGCTATAGGAGAATCGACGCAGCGTTCCGCCGCCATACTAACCGACTTCAGCGAAAACAGTGGCGACAAAAATGTGCATCTCTTGGTGCTCCCGGTGGCGCAAGACAGGCTTGGAGGATGGCACGTGCTCTCGCATCAGAGGTAGTTCCTCAGCTTCAGATCTCGGCGTTTGCTATATCGCAAAATATTACATTAGCACGAACTGCCGAGCTTTTGGCCGATCAATTCCCCCCCCTGCGAACTGCCAGAATGCCAGTTGTGTACACAAGTGTAGCGTGAGAGCGCGCTGCGCGCGCGAGCATGGGACAACCCTCCCACGCGTGCCAACGCGACACGGCCACTTCTACGCCGAGCATTCTCGAACAGGACGTGTTTGTACATATTGACACGATGACTTAGCGGCGAACTTGTGCCCCAGTCATATGGACTACGCCACCGCTGACGTCAATAGCATCGAGCGGCAACTTCAGATCGTGTCTGCTAAGTGCGATAGACCTCGCTGGAAGCTTGAAATTGTTGCGCTCTCAGAGCACACAGCCAAGACGCAAGATGCACTCGCATGTCATCGGCCTCTTACTTCCTGTGATGACTAAAGTTACCTGTGCGGCGTCACGCATACGCCGAGCGTTTGGTTAGATCGTGTATGACGACGCAGTGATAACTGAAGAAACTAAACGTTTACTGGGGCGAACTTGTGCCCAAAACAAAAAGGGAACAGAAGAAACAGCAGAGCGTCACGAGCGTCGATGCCGGCGAAACCTCAGGATCGAGCGCTGGGGCGAGACTGACCCCCGCTTGCCACGCGAAGCCCCTTTTGTACACGCGTGAGCTTCTGGAATATTCGGCGTAGAAGGTTCGGTGTGTAGAACCTTCTAACCTCGAATTGGCAAGACGGTTCTCGAATTTACCAGACGGTTCTCGAATTTACCAGAACATCACATTACAGAGTCAACAAAAAGGTGTAGCCGCGGCCAGGAATCGAATCCTGGCCTTCTGCGTGGAAGGCATGCGCGATAACCGTTACGCCACGGGCGCGCTGCCTACTTGGTCAGCTGCGCGCGCGGCATTACTCCCCCTTTAAAAAGTGCATCGCCCCGATGCAACGCAAAACAAAAGAAAGCAAATAAAAAGAACGGCAAACTAAAGAGTCATTTAGAAGTTAGAACACATAAGGTCCACGGTCCTATCTTGCGTAGTACAGCTTCAAGCGCAAGACGTGGACGACTTCCGGTCGTGGAAGGCGGCGTGATGAAATTTGTGTTCCGTCGGGCATCACCTCGTAGTTCAGATCCCCGAGTCGACGAAGCACTTTGTAGGGTCCGAAGTAGCGCTTTAGGAGTTTCTCGCTTAGACCGCGTCGTCGTATCGGGGTCCAAACCCACACACGGTCTCCGGGCTTGAAGCGAATGTCGATCCGGCGAGGGTTGTACCGGGTAGCGTCGACACGTTGTTGATCTTGAATTCGGAGTCGGGCGAGCTGGCGAACTTCTCGGCTCGCTGAGCAACCACCTGGGCGTCGGGGATCCCATCGTCAGCTGGTTCGTAAGGTAGCATGGCGTCGAGCATGGTCGTTACTTCTCTGCCGTGCACCAGCTGAAACGGGGTTACTCCTGTGGTCTCTTGCACCGCCGTGTTGTAAGCAAACGTGACGTAGCGTAGCACCTCGTCCCACGTCTTGTGCTCTACGTCGACATACATGGAGATCATGTCGGCGATGGTCTTGTTTAGGCGTGGGGAATAAGCGCCAAAGGAACACGGACAAAGAGTAGAATAACAACGACACAGGGCGCTTCTCTCAGAAAGTCTTGCCTGCATAGCGCCCAGGATAGTTTTGTTAGACAAGTAGATCGTCTGCAAAAAGGGGGTTTCCCAGCGAGCTCATTGGTCGAAGTGGCTGGGAGCTTGATAAAGAAGTTCAAGGGGACGCAGAAACCATCGCGCGAAAAGAGTAACATACCCCGTACGAAAATGTCAGATATGGCCCTGATATATTTTATATACGGCCATATATGATAATATAAGTAGTCAGATCGGGAAATATACCGCTATATATGGGAGCAGATACGCCCAGATATCGCTATATAAGAGGGCAAATGCTGCCAGATGCGGCCGTATAAGTGCGTAAATACGGCCATATCTCGCCATATACGCGTGCAAATATTGCCCCTGATAAAGATACCGCTAAATTTAAGGGAGAAACTGAATTTGTCCGCTAAATCTGGCGCAGAAACTGAATTTGTCCGCTGAATCTAGTGGAGAAACTGAATTTACCCGCTAAATTTAGCGAAGAATTGAATTGGTGTTGACGTCACGTGACGCCAATTTTCCCTCTAAATCTGGCGGAGAAAGTGAATTTGTCTGCTAAATTTAGCGAAGAAACTGAATTTGTCCGTTAGATCTAGCGGAGAAACTGAATTTGTCCGCTAAATCTAGTGGAGAAATTGAATTTACCCGCTAAATTTAGCGGGGAATTGAATTGGTGTAGATGTCACGTGACGTCAATTTTCCCGCTAAATTTAACGGAGAAACTGAATTTGTCCGCTAAATCTGGCGCAGAAACTGAATTTGTCCGCTAAATCTAGTGGAGAAACTGAATTTACCCGCTAAATTTAGCGGGGAATTGAATTGGTGTAGAGGTCACGTGACGTCAATTTTCCCGCAAAATTTAGCGGAAAAACTGAATTTGTCCGCGAAATCCGGCAGAGAAACTTAGTTTGTCCGCTAAATCTAGCGGAGAAACTGAATTTGTCCGGTAAATCTGGCGGAGAAACTGAATTTACCCGCTAAATTTACGGGGAATTGAATTGGTGTTGAGGTCATGTGACGTCAATTTTCGCGCTAAATTTGGTGCGGTTACGCCGACGCCGACGTCGAAAAGAACTAAAAACACCGCTCTGTTACATTATTAGAGAAATCTTCTGTAATGATGCTCCCTGCCGACCAACACCCCTCGAGGTGCCAGGTGTCCGAATTGAATCTTCTCTTTTACAATATGGCATGCGACATGGCCGCCATTTCATTTTTTTTACAGATAAATCGTACAAATTTTTTACTCAATTGACAGCTCAATGTCTGACGCAGTGTCCTTCAGATAGGTCTGGTTCTTTACCCAAAGGAAAATTTTGGCAGTATTTTGTGTGCATATTTCTTCTCTTCGTCCCTTGTGTATACGCAGTTGCTTAAAGGGACACTGACAGGATATTTATGCTCGCCAAGGTTTTTAGTTTTACGTGACATATGAGAGCCCAACTACCCAGAACAGAATTTGCGGCTCGAAATTCGGTTTCTTTCCGCCCGAAAACCGCCGATCAAGAACTGGCCGGTTCGAGTCTCGCTCACTCTCTTTTCCGTGGTCACGGGCCGTTTTCTAAGGTATCGATGCGACCACCAAATTTAGTCAAAGTCGTGGGTCACTGAAGGCGCACACTCAATATTAAAAATAGAAAAAAATATTAAACCCATTTTTTGTGGCTTCTTAAACTCTACAAATACGTTGATTGAAAAAAAGAAAAGTTCCACAGAGAACCGGAAGCATTTTGTGCGTGCGTCGTTTCGCGTATCGTGGGACTCGCAGGGACGGCGATGGCAGCGGACGACAGGCGTGGGACCTCTACTGTATTCTTCAGAACTGTCGTTCGCGGTACCGGCGAATTCTGTCTGCCTTTAAAAGAGAAATTTGGGACTGATCAAAAGAATTGGTATCCATTCCGTACGACACGCCCGACCACCAAGCCGATTTGCACGAACACGTCGCCGAGCCGTCGCTCCCTTCTCGTGGCTGAAGACATCGCTCGCGCAAACGTCAAGCACGACGTGTCTACTTCGAGTTGAATATGCACGCGTACGATTTCTTTACTAGGTGCGAATGTCGCCAATGCGTGGTGCTTCCCGACTTCGACCCGGGAGTGCTTTTGCTGGAGGGAAATCGGCAGTAAACTTTCCAACTTGCAGTTTATTGGCTAGATTATTACTAAGGAAAGAGGACCTCCAGTAGCGAGGT